>JARHVA010002363.1:1560000-1567500 GCA_037957365.1 Torreya grandis | reverse complement strand
TAGTTGAATGACACCATCAGGATAATCTTCTAGATGAAGATGTCCTCCTAATAGAAAGCATCAATCAAGTTATTTATTTTATAGACTAATTATAGAATATGATGGTATAATTATAAAACATATATTAACCTAAATTATAATAATTTCCAAAGGTCACCATTGATTTACATGAGGATACTTGGACACACCATTTTGATAACCCAAGTGCCTATGAGGATCAAGAGAAGGATGTGTCCTTGTTGATCATTATGGAAAGATCATTCCTTAAGAATTTTTATTAAAATTTTATTTTAATAATAACATGATTGATTATTAACCTCTCATCCTTAGGATGTATGTAGATATCAATTTAAACATTTCTTACTTGCATCCTTTAGGTGAATCATAGAACATATGTCTCCAAGTTAATGATGTATATCAATGACAAATTGAAAATATTATAGCATAAAATGACCTTTTTAATAATATTACTAAGGATTTTATATATTTCAATATTGAGTAAATACCATCAAAGTAATATGTTATATCCTACCCTCTTGCCTCTTCAACTTCCCCTTTTCACCCTCATTAGGCACTGTATGATCCACAATGTATCATTTATATGAGGAAGTATCCATATACATCAACATCTTATTATGATTATATTATATTCAATAATGATGAAATCACTAATAAATAAAGTTCATAATATAAATACATCATCCTATTTATTGAACACCAAACTTATCTTCTTAAGGCTAAATCCTATGAAAAGATTAGATGCCATAAGAAAGCCTCTAAATTTTAGATTATAAATAATATCCATTACTATAGTAATGACGAAGGTACCCTACTCCTTTATTTTACTCAATATAAATTTCATTCTCTTCTTGAATAAGTGCATGGGGGAATTTGCAGTGGACATTATAGTGGACATGCTAAAACCTACACATTCTTATATATGGATTACTACTGACCTACCCTTCAAAATTATTCCATTAATTTTGCAAAGATGTTGAATCCTTTCCAACTCCATGTTGACCTTATTCATTCTACTCTAGCCAAGATTTAGACTCTTGAATTTCCCTGTTCATTCTTTATGAGAGGATTAGGTCTCATCAACAACTTTCCTTATTCATAAAATGGACATGTCTTCATTATCGTCTCCACCAGGTACTTTAACAAGTTGGTAGAATCTATTCCCCTTGTTAATGTTACTAGCATCACTATATACAAATTCATCCTTAATCAAATCATATGTTGTTTTGGGATTCCTCACACCATCATATTTTATAATGGTGGGAATTTCAAAATAAGGACTTTAAGTAATGTTTTGATAAATTTGAATTATGCATGGATTTTACACACCTTATCACCCTTAGTGAAATGGTTAGGCTAAATCCACCAAAAAAATCCTTAACAAGATCTTTTAATATACTTTTTTATATTTTCATTTGGACTAGAATCTTTAGCTTGACCTTACATATTGGGCCTATCGTAACAATGTTTTTACTTACACTTGGGAAAATCCATTATCTATAGTCTACAACTCTTAATCCATCTTTACATTATATTAAGTTACCCTCTTTGTGTATTTATCTTCATGACATCATCCTTAATGAAGAGCTTAATTAATCCCACCTTCATGCCTTAGAATAAGTTGATGAGTGAAACATGAGTTACCTAGAAGACAATCATTAACAAAAAATCACATTACTAAATGACATAATGATAAATTCAAAGTTTTTACTTTTGATGTTTGATATTTAGTGCTGAAATTTTACTAATCACATGAAAAAAGGGAAATTATGCCCAAAAGTGTTGGGTTACTTACATTATTTAGGACATCCTTGGAAATAATGCATAGTGTAGATGAATGAATGATATATCTTCAAGTAACTATCAAAAAATTAGTTCCTAAATAATTAGGGTAAATTTTAATAAAAAATTGGCCTCCAAAATGAATTCTTGAATATCAGATCATGACATATGAAAACAATTCAAATAATTTAAAATGACATCATCCCTTGTCTAGAAATCACCTAAAAAAAGATAATATTTTTTATCTATTATATAAAACTTACTAAATCATTTAAAATAACTCACTTTGGTTAGAATAACCTTCCTTGTTTTAATCTAATCTCTTCACTTTTAATAGAAAGTGCAAAGATTTTTTGTTTTACCATATTAATGTACATAGAAGGTATTGTTCTTTTTTTACAAAGCAAAAAATAGTATTCTACAACCAATGACTACCAAATTATACCTAGAGAAAAGAGTTATGCTTCTATAATTTATCTTCTTGGGAACACTATGAAACTAGATGAGGCAAAAAAATTAATCACCAAAAGTCCAACCAAACCAAGTACTGATGTATGGGTTGCATTGATGCAAAATGCATATTTTAGTGATTATTATAGGATTGTCCCACAATTTTTCCCTTATCCATCAAAAACAATTTTGTGAAGTGTTTGTCACATGTTCTAAGAAGCATAATGATCACCATAATGGTATGAATTTAATGAGTGTCAGCAATCACCATTACATTCAAGAGTATCATTTATAATAATCCATCAACTCGGCATTCATTACTCTCCAGAATTCATAATGATGATATTTTATTGTGAATTGTGTGGTTTTAAATTTAAATTTGGAGAGGATGAGAACATATCATTATTTTTTCTATTTGAATTATCCTCCATCATATACTTTCAAAGGTGTATTCAAATCCTAGGATGTACTAGTTATTGCAACTTGTTTAATTATAAAATAATGCATTTTATTTTCCTAGCACTGGGCTTTATTTTGTACCATTTATTTATATATAATTATTTACAAAGTATGAATGCTTCATGAAAATGTGCCATTTTAGAATTTTGAAACAACATATTTTCTCTTCTTTCTCATTGTATGTCTGGCATGATGCATCCATTATTTCATTGATTACCTTCTTACTTTTTATTTAAGTTTTATCTCACTAAATAAAAAGGATAAAATGCAAATTTTCTACTTATGTTATAAAACCTTTATGGAAATTTTCTTAAAAGATATATTGTATTTCGAAATAACAAACAATATATGATCAATTTTGTATACATCTAACCAACCCAAATTATTTATAGGTAGTAATTTGGTTATATGAAAGTAATGGATATAAGATTTCATATTTATTTTATACACATTAGACAAATCAAAAGATAGTCATCTCCATCGACACTCATGTATTTCTAGGAATAATGGTCAATGAGATCAAAAATTAAGTGTTATATAACTATGAAAGCATATACTAAGAAACAAATATTTTAGAGTTCTATAACAAAAATGATTTTTATAAAGACATGTATCCATGTCATATTTTATCTTGGGTTTTTATAAATATGTTGTATATGTATCCTAGTAACTTTTCATATGAATGGTAGAAAGTGTTAAATAACATATAGAGTCCACATTTAAGAATCAATGTTTTTTTTTAAGATCTAAAATAGTAAGCTAGGCCTATAAAATTAATTTTTGTGTAAGTAAAGAAGCATGAGATAAGGATTCTAGAGGCTTTGGTTGGAAGTTACTATGGGAAACAAATGAACATTTTCACCAAACCTTTGCCCACTCCCAAGGGTGTGATGAAATATGGATAAATTAAAATGAGGTATATTTTTTCCAATAGTGATTAAGAGTATTAATAAAATAAAAGAATCACCAAATATATAGAATAATAAGGACCACTGACCATAATGGTATGAAATGTGCATCCATAAACATAATTGTCCAAAGTGATGAAAAATATTCCAATTACCTTATGTTCACACCCATGTGATAAGAAATCCATTTGGTCAGGGAATATCATATTAATATCTAGTGTGTGCATCTTATCAATATGTTGGCAAAGCTATAGGAGGCATATTAATATCCCAATGATTACAATTTGATTCTTGATATATGTTGTGTGTCATTCTGCAAGATAAATAATGGTTATCATAAGTTTCTTTTCATTTTGTGATGGAATTTGCTTGGTATTTTTTTTATCATGGTATATTATGCCACTTTTTAAGCTAGGGGGACTAGTGGTTAGGTTACTCAAAACTATCCTAAAATGGCTTTGATGTAGATTTTGAAATTGATTTATGGATGCCTCTAGGGAATTCTACTCATAGAGTGTAGGTGATTTCCCCACTGTGTGATGATATGTTTAAAAAAATAAAGATCCAATAACACCTTATCAATTTGGAATATAAATTGATAAGGTGGTTGTGAAAAATAATTATAATACATGATTAGTTCAATTTTGGCTACTTGATTGGAAAAATAAGATTGTAATATAGATTCTCTATTGAAAATACAAAAGTTTAATTTAAATCCATTATGAAGGTTTTTCTAAAAAAATTAAACCATAAATGGTAATTATTAAAAAGGTAGGCTTCCAAGACACATGTTAAGTGGTAGTAAGGGGTTTATTCCATGATAATTGATGATGTTTGGACATTCAATTGAAATGTTTTATCTTTAATGGTAAGCAATGATTGTTTCACACATTTTAATGCGTATAAAGAGGCTTAAAATGAAATAAAAACTTGTTTAAAAGGTTATAAATTAATTTATCAACATTATCTAGGATTAAAAACAACAAATCAATCCATCAAAAATTCCTTTTATCCATCACACAAGACTAGACAACAAGAAACATGAATTTGACATTTTTATAAACACTTGGCCTATTTTTTACAATTAGAATTCACTATAAATGAAATTATAGTTCTATTTTTTAAGGTGGATATTTAAATATACCAAAAAAATTCATGTCAAATATACTCTCCATTTCTCTTGGAATGAATCCAGTCTCCATAACCTTCACCTTGGAAAAAATAGCCTTGTTATGCTAAAAATAGTATGTACGCCAAAGATTATAACTCAAACTAAAATTTATCAATTCCATCATGTTCACCATGCTATAATTTTATTTTGGTACCTTAGGTTCCCTTTTAGACTTCCAAAAGCTCTCCAAACTTCACATTTTTTCTCCCAATCCAAAAGTAAACATCTTTCTCCTTCCCTTTCTTCTATTTTTTTTTCCTTCTTTCTAGTATCAACCTCAACAATATGTTTTGCTCAGTGTTTTGGTGTATATTAGGGATGTTTTATTTTTTTCTTTGCCATTATTATATACTCTCCATGTTTTCACCTTGCCTTATTTTCAAAACCACCTTCAAGAAGACCAAAAATGATTTTTGAAAGGGACATGTAATAATTTCTTTGTGGTGATCATGTATTCTTCATTATTCTGAATTGGTTAATGTTATGGGTCCTTAAACAAACCTGGAGGATCATCCTTACTTTTAGTTACCTATTATTTTATCCAAATGAGAATAATACTCATTTTTTCACTTATGGATTCTTGTGTTTACTAAATTTTTGGATTGAAAACATTATTGGAAAACATTACAAACCTTGTAGATCCTTCCCACTCCTTCAAGAATGTTTTTAAAGCAATTGATGTGCAAAATAATCCTAAAATTCCTTATTCCCATAATGAAAATATTTTCAAAATTTTAAGACAAATTTAACCATCACATAAAGATAATTGTTTATTGAATATACTAATAAGTTTTTGGTGATGTAAGATTTCCAACCTTACTTGGATGTTCCTATATTTGACCATCCAAATTATAATTTTGTGATTTTAGTGATCATAAATTTTTTTTGAGTGGTATAATAACCCTTCTTGGGAGTTGTATTGGCTATGATGCACCCTTCTAGCATGTTAGGTACTTCTCACTCTATGATTCTTTTTGTCTCCCTCTTTTCTATCCCACCAATGGGCCATGGGCTATCCTCTTAGCATTTCTTCTCCTTTTTCTCTAGTTCACTACAAGGCTCAATCCACATGTCATCCACCTCCACCAAGTTCTCTTCTTATTATTGTTTTCTACATCATTTTTCTAGTTTTTTTAGAATTGTAAACAAACCACTTCCTCCAAAATGCAAGTTTTTGAAAAGTCCTTATCTTGTACATGTTGCATTAGCTATAAATTATTTTAACTTCATGTTAACAACTATTGGATTGATATTATGATGAAACTCATTACATATTTCTCTCTTATCCTTTATTACATTATTCTGATGGCTCATGATAATATTTTTCCTCATAATAAATTCTCTAATTATTGTATTAAACAACTCTACTTGATGGACTGTAAATTGATCATCCTATACCTTTTTGTGTCTTCAACCTCATCCACATATTTTACATGTTTATCCTCATGTGATGTATGTGGTTCATGATCTATTTGTAAAAATAATCTCCTAATAATCTTAGAAATTTTTTCATGTGATGTGCTCCTTAGTAAAGGTGTCAATCCTAAACTAGAGGATTTAATAATGCCTCTTTTTCTTGTTCATTTCTTGCTTCCATGGCTTTGACGTAAAAATGACTTGCTTTATCTAGTAAGAATTTTGTGCTCCTAATATCCTATTTCAATAAATTATTTGGTCATAAAATCCACTTAATATACCTTCAAGACAACTAGAAATAAATGTTATATCTCTACTGCCTCCTTATCAATAACCTTGATTATATCATGACTTGAAAATAACCATTTCCTTTCATATTTCACTTCTAATACTTCCTCTAATAACTTGTTAATTTAATTTTCCTCATATTAAAATAATAGACACTCATCTTCACCTTCTTCTCTATTAAATAACGGGCCTTCATAAACCACCATATCAATTTGAAAAGTTACTTAAACCACAATATCCTCACCTTCATTCTCCCTCAATTCATTTAAGGAAACATGTTTTTATTCTCTAGCTACTTCATGACTTGAAGTATGGTCTTATTTTCTTATGATTCTAAGCTAAATAAAACAAAACTTCTATCATCCTCATATCTTATTCAAGTATAATGTGGTATTATATTTATTTTACTTGATCAAATACTATTGCCATACCTGAACTTTTAGGGTCATCAAAATTCCCCTCATTTCTTTCAAGAGAAGAATTTCTTATTTTGAATTGAAGACACTCCATAATTTATTGTATTCATCTCTTCCCATGAATTTTTTTTCCAAATTTTATAAGACCTGTATTCTAAAATATAAGTGACTTATGATGGAAACAAATTTTATTCTTTGAAGGTGGTATTGTGATGGCCTTAAAATTATTAAACAAAACAAAACTAAATATTCACAATAATAAGTTGAATACATAAGGATTAATGATGAGACCCATTCAAGATGTACTAAACTATTAAAAACTTGGATAGGTTATGGGATTATATAGTAATCAAAGGCCCTTAATTTTTTTTTTAAAAGTCCTTCACAAAACCACTATGTTGGGAGCTATGATGAATAAATTTATAAAAGGAAAGAAAAAGCTAGGTCACCACCAAGTGAGACACCAATTTGGTGTATGAATACTTCCCTTATGGAATCCCATGCAAGGATTGTACATAGCTTAAGGATTCTAGATGGACTACATATATCTTCATAATTAGACCAACTTAGAGTGTATGAAATGGTAATAGGT
>JARHVA010002363.1:1545000-1555000 GCA_037957365.1 Torreya grandis | reverse complement strand
GTATAAGAACATGAAATGAAATATTTTAAGTCTAGATTCCAAAACACTAATTTATTTTAAAATTTGTTGAGTATAAGTAATTCAAACATATAAATTTTGAATATGAACTCATTTTTTAGGAAAATAGAGTAGATAGTCATTTGTACGATACAACCAATTTATAGCAAAGTTTAGTAGTTTTTGAAACCCTTTTGTGTGAATTTAGAGAATATCATATAGTTTATTATCTATATTTTATTTTAAAAAATTAATGAATTTTTTTAATTAATTTTACAAGTAAATAGATATCATAAACTAGAAAAATGGATAGATGATCACACAACCTCCATAACTACCTAAAAAAATGAAAAAGAATTTATTTAATGCTTTTAAAATTAGGCCTAGTTTGTGATATATATATATATATATATATATATATATATATATATTTGGATCAATGAAAAAAAATATTTAAACATATATAGGAATGCATATTTGTAGCATGTAGTGGCCTAAAAAATCCATAGTTAGAAATCAACATAGATAAAAACCTTAAAATAGTCCAAAAATTAAAAAAAATCATATTTTGGAAAGAGGATAGCATGCTCATAATTTTTTTAATAATTTTATGAATTAACTCAGTAAAATTCATAGTGTATTTGGTGATGGAAGTTTAATTTTCTTATTTTTTATCAAATAACTCTGATTTGGTTATGTGTTGACATATCTAAGCCTTTCGCTTAGGAATCCAAGACATTTTCAAGATAAAAAGCTTGGTTTTTGAATTTAAACATAGCATAACATGTACACATTATGTTGACATTACACACAAAAATTATATATTTATATGTGTTTATATCTATTCACATTCATAATTTTATATTTGTATTTTAAAGTGGAGTTTGTCAATATATACACTACCACAAAATGGACATAATTGATATAGTGATGTTATTTTGGTGCATTAGAAATTGAAAATGTAGTTTCATCTATATAGAATATGATGTATGGTTAAACCAAACCCAATTTCAGTAAAAAGTAATGAAAGAGTTAATTGTTTTAATGGTGGAGGCAATTGGGGCTGATTTGGACCCCTTGTACGTAATTGTGATTATATGGTGTGATTTGGAGCTAAATTAGTTAATATTTCCTAGAATATGTATTGAATGAGTGAATTTGTGCAATCAATGATGTAATTTGAGTGAAATGGATCCTCATGAACCTAATTTTTAATATAAAGGAAGTAATTTTAGGATCTTTAACCCAATATCATAATAAAATAAATCAAATAGTCTATTGGTTCAATTCAAAGGCAATTGGGGGTAATTTGAGCCCACTAAACCTAATTATGACTATAAAATGTGATTTAGGCCTTAATAAACTCCAATTTAATTAGATAATGAAATAAAGAATCATTTCATTCAATGATATATGCAAGTTTCACATATATAAAATGTGGTTTGAGGCTCTATAAACTCAAATGTCATCATGTAATGAATGAAATAGCAAATGATTCAATTGTGGAGCTAGTTAGGGTCAATACAAGCTCCTTGAATCTAATTATGACTCTAAAATGTGATTTGAGGCTAAATTGGATTTGATTTAATCATAGTTTGATCTAGTTAGTCAAATGATGTAATCGATAACATGATTTTTTAAAAATTAAGCCACATTCAACTATGGTTTGAATTGTATATGATGTTAGTTTGAGTGAAATTGACCCTAATGTCATCATATAGTGAACCAAATAGTTGTTTCATTAAATAAAAGAGGCAACTGAGGCCAATTTGAGATCCTTCAACCTAATTACAAGATTAGGACCTATCTAGGGCTAAATTAACCTTGATTTGTCATGAATTGATCTAATTAGTCAATTAGTGTAAATAAAAATGTGGTTTGGGCCAAATTGATCCATGTGGACCTAAATTATGGGTTATGGTTTAGGATTTAGGGTTTAGGGTTACAATTAGTCAATGCAAGTTTGATGAAATTGAACCCAATAAGCTAATTTTAACTATATAGGATGTAATTTGGGGGTCAATTAACACCAATATCATCACAAAGGAAATTAGGGCCAATTTGAGCCCAAGTTTGACCTATTTATAAGATAAGGACATGGTTTAGGGATAAATTAATTATGAATTGATCTAATTATTCAATTATTGTTTGGGCCTAATTAATCCTTGTGAACCTAAATTATGTCTCAATCAACTATATGGTATGAAACATATGGCTTAATCAACCCTCTAATTATATCACAAATACAAATATGGAGGTAATTAGGGTTAATATAATTTTTTTGAATATAAATGAAAGTATAGGATGTGATTTGGAGCTATAATTTATCTCATACTTCCTCACATATTGAGACAATTAGTCAATTATTATAATTACCGATTCAATTTGGATGAAATTCAACCTCGTGAACCTTGTTTTGACTACATAGGATGTAATTTGGGGGTCAATCAACCACACTATCATAACACCCTAAAACAAATAATTCATATGTTCAATCACAAAATAAATTGGGGTTAATTTAAGCCCTTTCAACCTAACTATAAGAGTAGGATATGATTTGGGGATAAATTAGCTCTGATTATGTCATGAATTGATCTAATTAGTTAATTGGTGTAATTATAGATATGATTCAAACCATATTGAGCCTTGTGAACCTAAATTATGGCTTCAGGTTTAGGGTTTAGGGTTATAATTATTTGATGAAATTTGGATAAAATTGAACCCCATGAATTATATAAGATGTAATTTATGGGTCAATCAAACATCATAATAAAATTAACCAAATAGTCCATAAATTTAATCATGAAGGAAATTAGAGCCAATATGAGACCCTTCAACCTAACTATACAAGAGCATGACATGATTTGGGGCTAAATGAGTCATGAATTGATCTAATTAATCAATTGGTATAATTATAGATGTGATTTGGGGATAATTTAGTCACAAATTGGTCTAATTAGTCAATTAGTGCAATTAGAGATGTGATTAGTGCTAAATTAGCCATGAATTGATTCAGTCAGTCAATTTGTGTAATTTTATTTGTGATTTGGGATAAATTGAGCCTCATAGATCTAAATTATGGCTCAATAAATTATACAATATCTAATATATAGTCAAATCAACCTAAAATTATATCATAAATGCAAATAAAGAGGTAATTATATATGATTTCATGACATAATAATATTTCACATTATAGATTACATCACATAATCATATAACATAATATTTCATCACATAATATAATCATATATAATAACACTATGATATATGACTCTATGGATATAATAGTATACACATTATAATGAGTATGAATTATTGGCACAATAGACAAAACTCTTTGTCTAACATTTTTTGGGTATTTTAATAATTCTAACCCACTTACATTATTTGCATCATTTTACACTTTGCACAATAAAGACAAAAGGAATCAAATTATTCTTTGGGACCCCACCATTAAAAGGAACCAAATTATTCATTGTCTATCATGGGTGATGATTATCATTCAAAGAAGAGGAAGCAATTAAAGAAAAAAACACTAAATTAATTACAAGAGTTGAGAGAAAAAGAAAAGTAAAAATTCAAACATTTCTCTCAATACAAGGTAAAAACACTCTCCCTAATGAACCAAATGTCATAGATAATGATGAATTGAATAACAATGATGAATGTTTAACTAAATTCCAAATTATGTTGCAAGTCCACATTCAAAGTATAAATTTTTTGATTGTGTTGATAATGTATTTAAATTATGTTTTACCCCCTAAAAATGAATTACATTTCATATAAACACATAATGATGAAAGTAACAATGAATAAAATGCCATGAAAACACTAAACATTGAAAGTAACAATAAAGAAACTAGTAGTGAACATGATGATTTTGAAACACTCTCTCAATAGATTACACCTTTAATAACACCCCCAAGGATTATTCATATAAAATTTAAGTAATTAATTTAATTTGATGAAAATATTATGAAACTAATGTATAAAAAAAATTCTAACCAAAATTTTAGAAGACTAGCTGAAAAAATTGGGATAATTTCTTTGCAAAAATAAATTTTTATAGTAAAAATGTCAATTATTTATTTCATTTATGAAATTAATTAAGATTAGACCTACAACATACACCCTAGGACTAAGTAAATCTAACATGGATGGTGAAAACAATGAAATTGATGAAAATATACATGATTTATATCATACTATAGGCACACCATCATGCAACAAAGATTGTAATGTTTCCCAACATATAATTAAAACTTATACAGTAAGTGGTAAAATACAAAAAAATGTTTTATTTCAAAAATTAATTAATCACTAAACATAAATAGAAAAACATTAATTAAACCAATTGGAATATGATAATGACTTAATGATGCTAATACCAATTAACTTTAGGAATTCTCTTGTAGACTTCCACGAAAGGACAAGGCTATAATTAATGCCCTCAAAGATTTACTTACACAATTTTGGAAGGACAAAACAAGAGTTTCACCCAATACAAGTGATGTAGTGAGAATAGGATTTATTTCCCTCAACCTTGAACTGCATGCAAAAAAATTCTTGGATATGACCCAAACACATTCGTACTCTTAAGTTTTTTGAAAAACATCCATAAATTTCAATTAGTCAAAGATATTTTGAGATGGACAAACCCTTTTATGTAAAAATAAATCACACATGCACCACTTATTTTTGTATACAAAATGATAAATTTTTAATGCACTTTGATTTTTTTCACCATATACATTGTAATTTACATATTTATAACATTTTGTATGGGTGTAGCTTAGAATTTCTACCAAAATCATCTAAAGAATTTATTTCAACCATTTTTTGTGAAAGACCAGATGGACAATTCTTTTATAATAAAGCATGTTTAGATGTAAATTATAAAATTTGTGATGCATTTCCAAAATTAAAAAATTGTATCCTTGAAGAGAGTACATGTGTAATTGAATAGGAATTGGTTGGTTTAAGAAAAGACAAATATGTGACTTATCAATTAAAAATGGCAAATAATCTAAAAGGTGTGATCTTGCTACAAAAAAGATACATGTTTCTAAATTTATGGTCAAATTAAATGAATAAATTATTTATTAGTATGCAAGGCACACACAAGGTTAGATGGTTGGATAAGCATTTCAAGGAAATCAAGGACACATTCCCACTTGGTTCTTTTGTTTCATTGGTCAAATTTTTTGATAATTACAAATTCAGACCACAAATAGAAGTTTAGTCATAATATTATAACTCAATACAGGTTGCCATATTTTTTCGTATAGTATTCATACATGCATCTAATAGTACAAAGTAAGATTAAAAAATATTAAGGGAGTACTGTTTCTATGTTAGTTATGACTGATCACATTAGTGTAAGGTTGTTTTAATATGTTCTATGGAAAGTTAACTGAGAGGAACATTAATTTCAATCAAAATTACATTTGGTTATATAATTAAACACTATAATTCAATAATGAATTGATGTTTTACTGGTTGATTAAGATCCACATTACCAATGTCATAGAACATATTTGGAGTTTCATTATGGTTTACCATGGAAAAGGGTAGCATGTGTAAAAATAACTATTTCAAGATAGTATTTAATATTTGAAGTTGGTTTTATTTTGACTTATGAAATAATCATTTTTAAATGTTTTAATGAGAAAATGGTCCATGGTACTTAATAAAATTATATTGTTCATATATATTTTTAGTTGATGTAAGAAGAACACTTGGAAAAGTATGAGGATTGTATGACCGTAATGGGATCAAGTGAGAACTACTCATTTCATATCTCAAATTTAGGTTCATGGACTATTCATAAAAGACACTTGTCATGTTTTTTTCTTACATGCATGGACTCTATTTGAAATGAGTGGGAGTCATAAGAGTGGGTGAATTAATGGAGCTTCACAACTATAATTCCAATTGACACAAATCAAGTTACACTAGTAGTATAACTTATAGATATGACATCATCACATGAATTGGCCATGTATCTGATCTAGTAAAACTAGGTATAGGATTAATCATTATGTATTTATTTATTCTCATTATCTATCTTGACAAAATCATGAAAATTTGGTTTTTGTGATATAGGGCATGCTTTGAAGAGGCAACATATTAATACTTATGTCAGTTTGTAGAATTAAAAGGTGACTTCGTTAGTCATAGATGGAGAAAATATTGACTATCTCATAAGGTTTGTGGTAGTCACTGGAACCTGGCTTTGATGATATCCTATCAAAAATTTAGATGTATGGTTATTTGAATACTTTAAAATGCATAGGAAAATAATAAACTATTCAAATTTGGTTCTTGAAACAAATATTCAATTGGTCAAATATCATGGGAGGCCATTAAAACAGAATCTATGGAAATTTCATGAGTTAGACCATGAATCTGTTATTGCTATTATCAAGATTAGAGTATATCTTAGTGGTTTGTAGGATTGAAATTCTAAGGTATGGTGAGATCTCAAATGTAGATGTATTTAATTTACAAAAAATTATTGATTTTTTAGGTAGTATTTATATATTTAATTTTTAATTACTTACTAACAAAAACTTTATAGGTTTTGCTAAATAAAATTCCACATTCATGTGGTTGTCACTGTTAGTAAATAATTTCATATTCTTGAAGCCAAGAGAAGTTTAATATAAGTACCTAGTTATTACATAAAGGTCATTCTTAAGATCATAGTTAGTATTAGGTCTCTCAACTGAGTGTGATGGGAGGCTAAGAACTTGGTCCTAGACATTATCTACCACTCTAGACATGTTGGCAATACTAGTTTTAACCCATGAAACATAAGAGGTGGAGATATTGAACTACCCCTTCAACTTTGATAACATTTGTTGTTATTGTTTCCACACTCCTGAACAATAGTAAAAACATATATTCGAGTGAATTTAGAGGTCTTGGTTTTGGGATCATGTGTTATTTTCCTATTTAGATGTGTTCTAAGTGATGGAATTTCACCTAGAGGTCCCTAAGGTGGAAATATTAGTTGGAAGATAAGAACTTATCTCTTCACTACAAAAAATTACATTTTAGGACTCATTACTATAGTGTGTACCATGGATTTGTATCCAAGGTTCCATAGACATGATATGGGGTGAAATTAGAGAGATTTAACACACATGTGAGGGTTATTTATATTTATACAAATGACTCATGACTTATATTTTATGAATGTTTGAAGTGAGGCCAAAAAATACAATTTTATTGTATTGTGAAGGACATTCTTAAGGCCATAATGGGTAGTGAGTCTCTCAACAGGGCATGATGGGAGGCTAAGAACCTAGTATTGGATGTTATCTACCACTTTTAATGTGTTGGAAATCCCAGTTTCAATCCATGAAGCATCATAGGTAGAGATATCAAACTACCCCTTTAACTTTGATAACATTTATTATCAGTGTTTCCACACTCTTGAATAGTAGTGAAAACATGCATCTGGGTGGATTTAGAAATTTTGGTCATGGGAATATGTGTCATTTTCATATCTATTTTTCTTTTAAATTATGTAATTACTCTTGGAGGTCCCTAAGGCAAAAATTTTATTTAAAGGATAATAAATTATCTCTTCATTATATAAAATACATTTCAGGACTTATTATTTTAGTGTGTGCCACAAATTTGTATCCAAGGTTTCATAACATGATCTAGGATGAAATTAGAGATATTATAAATGCATACGAGGGTTACTTTGATTCATATAAATGACTTATAGTTTTTAATTTATGCATGTTTGAAGTTAGGCCAAAAAAATCAATTTTCTAATATTAGGAAGGTCATTCTTGAGGGTGAAATGGGTAGTAGGTCACTCAAACAGGTTTGATGGGAGGCCAAAAACCTAGTAATAGATATTATCCACCACCATATATGTTTTTTAATCTTTAATTTTTATCTACAAGTCACCATTGGTAGAGATATCGAACTACCTCTTCAAATTTGATAACGTTTGTGGTCAGTGTTTCCATGCTCATGAATAGTAGTGAAAACATGCATCTAGGTGGATTTAGAGGTCATGGTCATGGAACCACATTTTATTTTACTATATATATGTTTGTGTGTGTTTTAAGTTATGTAATTTCACCTATAGGTTTTATAGGTATAAATTTTAGTTGGAGGACAAGAACTTATCTCTTCACTATAAAAAAATTACATTTTAGGACCTATTACTATAGTGAGTGCCATGGATTCCTCTCCAAGTTTCGAATAATTTTATCTATGTTTAAATTATATATATTAACAATGAACCTGATGGTTCTTTTTATTTATCCAAACAACTTACATTTTTCATTTTATGTCCATCTGAAGTTAGGAAAAAAATGTAATTTTCTTATATTGGGAATGACCTTCTTGAGGATGGAATGGGTAGTTGGTCTCTCAACTAAGAATTATGTAAGTTAAATGACCTAGTATTGGATGTTATATACCACCTAAACATGTTTAAACTTCCATTTTTGAGCCATGAAGCACTGAAGGTGGAGATATCAAACTACCCCTTCAACTTTGACAAGATTTGTTGTTAGTGTTTCCGTGCTCTTAAACAATACTAAAAACATGCATCCAAGTGGATTTTGAGGTTTTTATCATGGTACAAAATGTTATTTTCCTATTTATATATGTTTAAAGTTATTAATTACATATGGAAGTCTCAAAGGTGTAAATTTTGATTGAGGATAAGAACTTATCTCTTCATTGGAAAAAGTTACATTTGAGGAGCAATTACTGTAGTGTGTTTCACAGATTCATCTCGAAGGTTCCATTTATGTGATATAGGATTAAAATATGGAGATTAAAAAATTGTATTATTTTTTTTTGGTGATAATGACTTAAAATTTTCATTTTACATGCATCTAAATTTAGGATAAAAATTATAATTTTCTTATATTGGGAAGGGTGTTCTTGAGGTCAAAATGGATCATGGATGTCTCAACCACACATGATGGGAGGAAAATAACCTATTAATAGAACTTATATCACAACTTTGGCATGTTTTAAGTACTAATTTTTATCCATGAATCACCATATGTGGAGAACTCAAATTATCACTTCAAAGTTGACAATATTTGTTGTCAATGTTTCCATGCTCCTAAACAGTAGTGAAAACATGCATCTAGGTAGATTTAGATGTCATTGTCATTGTATTATGTGTAATTTTCCTATATATGTGTGTTTTAAGTAATTTAATTGCACCTAGAGATCCCAAAGGCATAAATGTTAGTTGGGGGACAAAAACTTTTATCTTCACTATAAAAACATTGCATTTTAAGACCTATTACTACAGTGTGTGCCATAGATTCATATCTAAGGTTATATTGATGTGATATAGGATTAAATTATATATGTTCAACATGAATTTTATGGTTCTTATATTTCATGCAAATGACTTCTAGCTTATATTTTAAGTGGATCTAAAGTTAGGCTAAAATATATAATTTTATTGTATTGGGAAGGGCATTTTTAAGGCCAAAATGCGTAGTGTATCTCTCAACCAAGAATTATGTGAGGTATAAAACC
Organism: Torreya grandis; assembly: GCA_037957365.1. Lineage (NCBI taxonomy): Eukaryota > Viridiplantae > Streptophyta > Pinopsida > Cupressales > Taxaceae > Torreya > Torreya grandis. The sequence goes on along the minus strand of JARHVA010002363.1, from coordinate 1,545,463 downwards.
TGGTAATGGACATTATATACCACCTTATACATGTTGGTATTGATATTTTCAAGCCAAAAATAACTAGAGGTGGAGATATCAAACTAGCCCTTTAACTTTGATAAAATTTATTGCCAATGTTTCCATGCTCCTGAATAATAGTAAAAACATACATCTGTGTGGATTTGGAGGTCATGGTCATGGGAACACATATAATTTTACTATCCATATATGTTCTAAGTGATATAATTACACATGGGGGTCCTAAATGTATAAATGTTTGTTGGAGGACAAGAACTTATCTCGTCACTGTAAAAAAGTTGCATTTTAGGACCTGTTACTATAGTGTGTGCCATATATTCATCTTGAATGTTCCACATATGTGATCTAGGGTGAAAATATGTATATTTTAAATATTCATGAGGGTTCTTTTATTTCATGACAATGACTTATGGTTTCCATTTTATGCACATCTAAAGTTAGG
>JARHVA010002363.1:1340000-1542500 GCA_037957365.1 Torreya grandis | reverse complement strand
AGTTCTAAAATTAATTTTAAAATAATAGAAAAAATATTTATACAAATAGTTTCTATAATCGTGGCCATGCTCAATCTATGCCTAACTCTCAATAGGATCAGTGATGGGTTAATGTGCATGAACATGCATGTGAAAGGGGGAGAAAACTTGATAAGGTGCCCTACTAATCATTTAAAAGGGCCTATCAAATATAATTAGAAAACCTTACGTACATAATACATTCACATAATTTATATTTAACCAAGTATAGAGTAAAATTATTAAAACAAATCTATATTTACAATTCAAAATTACAAGTTAATATGTACCTCAATGAGCTCCTATGTATATGATTTTTCAGTAGCAGTTCATGTGTTTGTCTCAAACCATAGAGATGAAGGAATCTCCATTGTGGTCATCAACTAAACAAACAATATAGGATTATTAGTTGAACATCGATTTATATAAATAAATACATGTAGATGGATTATAATATTAATGAAAAATTACTTATATATGTAAACATCAGCCTAGTAACATCAACAAATGTAGTAGTATATGTCTACAAACTGGTTGTGAATATGTGAACATCATTTGGCTAAGATTATAAAATGCAATAGTAGACCATGAATATGATGGCACTGTCTACTCTTGTAACATAAAAAATTACATATATATTATCTAATTTCTATGTAAATTAAACATTATCTTTTAAATAAAAATATAACTAAAATTTAACATGTTAAATATCTAAGATACCTACATTGTGCAGTCTATGTGTGTACACTAAATGCACATGCTAAAATTTTTCACTCAAAATTATATCATCTAAGCCCTTTGAATCAATACCATAATCATCTAAAGTTCTATTACACTAAGTGTATTATCCCCATATTCACCCTCTCCAACATTAGTCTCAAAAAACCTACTCATATGTTGAAAGAGTGTGTCAGTAAGTGAACATAGCACATACAAAGTGTTGATATCCAAAACCCCCTTTATTGTAGAGGGGATCTTGGGCTGAAGTATATTTTTGGTAGGGAGTCTTGTAGGTTGATTAGGTGCACAATATGCACCTATTCTATCATGTGTATACCTTTCCCTCTACCCTAAAACTCTAAGTATTCAAAATAGTTTGTAATCTCATTAAGTAAAAAATCAAAATAGAGTTTCCTCAAAAAATTAATGGAACTTCATGGTTATTACAAGGTGGGTAATCAAAATCCATCCACCATTAGTACCAAAAATTATCTCTAATCAAATTGTGTTTACATCAGTGGATTGAGAACCATTTTGTGGAGTGGAAAAGGTGCATTGATTGTTGGATCAATGAATAAGGCATAAACTAGGTCATTTGATTTTTTTTGTCATTTACCTCATGTGATGACAATTTATCATCATACTAGGGCCTAAATATATCCTTATATGATGCCCATCTATCAATTTGACTTGTTATTGATTCAACTTGTCCTAATACTTATTCTAGGGTGTTAGACAAATCGGTGTGGTGGGTGTTGGTCATAGTGGGGTCCCTCATTTTACTAATTATTTGTTCAATTTTTATTTTGATTTTGACTATGTGTGAAAAACTCCTCCTAAGTACATAGGGTTTATTTTTTAATTTTATGATGGCTAGGAAGATTAGGAGGGTGAGGAAGAGGGTTAAGAGGAGGGTTAGTAGGTTGTTGTCTTGCACTTGAATTAGATATTATTATTTTTAGTTTTAACAATAAAACAATGAGAATGAAACAAGATTTCTAAATTCTAGTATTAATAGGTTTGGTTTTGTCTTGTTTACCCCCCTTATATGGTGGCATTGTCAATTTTTTGAGGACACATGCAATGATAATGGATTTTATCCTCCTCCAAACACAATGTGAATGCAGTCTATGGGAAATAAGCTTGAAGGAAATAATAAAATAAGTGAGAATGACAATGGATGTAGGTTTAAGTATTTTTTTGTTTATAAAGGTTATAAAACGTACACATTATGGATCTAATTTTTATCAACCTAATTTCAAATAATGTGTATGCATTATAGACATTACATGTACGCATTATGATATAATGCATACACATTATGATAAGATGTCCAAAGAATTGTCTAGCAATTCTGTGAACTTACTTGAATGATAAATGAAATTATGCATTGAGGAAAAACAAGCATGGATTTCACTCTCATCTTTGTTACCCTTGATAAAAAATGAAGGTTTCTCTAAAGGAGATTACAAAAAAAGTACTGAATTTGTAACAAAAAACATATAAGAATTTATTTTTTCTTGGGGAGAGAATGAGGTCACTCATTACATGGTAAGAATTAATAATTTGATTTTTTATTCACTTTTTTATAATTTATACATAATTATTTTCTACTATACTATGTTGTATCTTGTTTTTATATTTATATGATTTTAACACATTCTATATGCACATTGTCTATGGTTTTCTAAAGAGAATGGTAGCTTGAGCATCTAGCATACTTAATTCATGGAAAATTCTCATAAGCTATCACATATTACTTATCATAAGTCTACTCAAACTAGTGGAAGATATGTACCATCTAACCCATTGATTTAAATTAGTTATTGATTTTATAAACATATGATGTATATACTCACATAAAAAAAACTTGAAAATATTAATAATATTGATCCACAATAAGAGAATATAATTCTTGAGGAAAGTGAAAAAATCTAAAATAATTAAATATTTATATGGATTGAACAAAGAAGAAAATTACTCACAAGGTTATGATCAACTCTTAATAATATTATATATGATGATTTATGGATAAAATTATGTTCCTATGAACTATCTGTAAATAATGTTGTTGAATCAAGTCAATCCACCACATAATTATAGTATGTCATTAAAATAATTATGATTAAATATTGTTTTATCATGATTTCTTTGTGTTTTAAAAATAATGTCTCTCTAGATATATTGAATGTGGTTCTCATCCATAGTTTGTATAAAGATAAGAGAAAGTAGTATAATGACTAGCCAATAAAATTTTTGAGCCCAAGTTTTACAAAAAAATTATTTTGTCTACAATTTCATGTGAGTATTGATATGTTAATATTGTCATGTACTAGAATTGGAGTTTACTAAGATTTGGACCATTGAAAAATTTGCATTGATTTGGGTAGACATTAAGCAAATCAAGGTAATCTCACTAGTGAATTTCATAGTTGATCAACCCATTAAGGACAAAATATACATAAGATAAACCTATCAAAAGTGAGTTATCTAATTTATATCTATTTTTTCCTTATTTTAATTTATAAAAAAATGAAGAGTTACACATAGAGTTAATTCTCCATTTTTAACCAATCAAAAGCACCAAGTTTTTATTTCCTCTTATAGCTATAATTTATCTTCTAAATATGATCATTTTATTCAATTATTTTAATCTTTTTATAAGTAGTCCTATTTTATAAAAATGAAAATGTATCTCTAACAATCTGAATGGAACCACTAGTATTTGGCAAGGTGCTAAATTAAACCAATAAGAGGCTAGAAGGCTCAGGGGTTCAATGGGCTAAAGGACATCTATAGTGGATATTTGGTTTACTAGCTTGCACCAGGCTATAGCTAGACTTGTAAATAAGGCTGGGATGGTACTAAAAAGTGCACAAAATATGAAAGAACCTATAGTAGATCCAACCATAGTGAATCAAGTGGACAAAAATATATTATTGGTTGTATAAACAATATGAAAGCAACAATACTGAATGAAATGAGATAACCAATGAAATATAAATCTAGAAATTAAGGCACTTTGAGGCCAAATGAAAGGTGTTTTATGCAACAAAGATTTTTTCAAGCAATGGTTCAAGAGCATGCCTATTTTAGATTTGAGTTATCCTTCTAATTCAATATTATTATTTTCTATCAATGTAATGTTCTAGTTTTTAGCAACAGAGGGAGAGAGTGTTTGAGCAAGTTTTCTAGTGTGTTTTGAACATGTATATCTATACTTATGCAATGATAAAGGATTTAAAAGAGATAACTTATAATCAACAAAGGAAAATTTCAAGCCATGAGATTATTCTTTGAACATAAACAAATGCAATACACTTTGGAAACTACTCTAAGCCACATACAAAACAACTATTTCACTAAAATAATTCAAACCCTATCTTATACACTACACAAACAATAGAGTTTCACTTTGCATAAAATTGTCTCTTAGATTAAGCTCTAAGATGAAATAAAAATGTTTTAATAGCCTAGAATCCAAGCTAGGAAGTAATGTAAGAGGAAGACCAAGCTAGGTGTAAGCTAAATTCCAAACCAAAAGCCAAGAGCAAAGGAGGAGGTGAAGTGAGAACTTATAATGGTGTAAGAGCTCCAACCAAGTGCACAAATTAGGTGTAATACCAGATGTAGGAGCTTTGGATCAAGACACAAGGAATCAAGAATAACTAAGATCAATAATGGAATCTCCAAGCAAAAATGTAGCAGCATATGGGATCCTCTATCCCCAATCAAGCTCAAGAGTGACAAGAATGAACCAAGAGAGATTTAATAAGGCATGAGAGTCAAGAGATGGAAGAATAATAACAAGAGAGATGGAATGAGAAGAGATAAAGGATAAAATTAATGATAAAGGAACATATATCCCCTCTCAAATATGTTAAATGACCTAAAAGTAGTTGTTTGTGGTCATTTGGCTTTAAATTTGGGCTTTTTATAATGTTCTACCTAGGTCATGGATTAAGATGCATCTTTGATAAAGGAAACATGTAGCCTAGGCCATGGGTTTCCTTTACACAAGCTACATCTTGGGCCAAACTTTGACCAAGGTTGGTTAATAAGCTCCTTGAAGGCCCTAGAAGGCCTCTAGGAAGGTATGTCTTGCATGCAAAAGGCCTAATATGAATCAGGGATGTATGCAAGATAGGAATATAATGTAGGAGAGGTTCAATTAGGTGGTGGATGTCTCAATTTAGGATGTATAGGGTTGGTAATCTACACATGAACCTATATATAATCATAAGGAAGAGTAGGGTCATGGTAAGTAAAATTATATATGCCCTTAAGGTACAAGTAGTCGATGTTAGAATGAAAAAAGAGTGTTATGTAGTACCTAGAATACATGCCAAAGAAAATAAAATAAATAACTATAAAGATAAAAGGAAACTTTACCTACACTTACTAGATAAGGATGGTGATAGAAGAAGTTAATGATGTGATCCACAAGTGAGAATGTAAATGTTGCATAATCCAAAATCCAACTCTAGCTCTAGATCAAAATCCTATAAATAATGGACATAAGTGAAATAAAATAACATTATACTATCAAAATGATATTCACTATGGCATCAACCCTCGTGTTCTCCCTATGAGGGATATGGGTAAACTAGACATTCTCAAAGAAAGAAAGTAAATCATGCACCACCTCGAAGAGGGGGAGTAACTCAGAGAAAGGATGACCTAGATAATGATGATTTGATACATGGATAAGAGTGAGCTAGAAAATAACTACACATAACACATGCCTAACTCATGAACATTGGTCAAGGTGTGATACTTAGCAACATTATTTGTCTCATTGGTAAGGAAGAAACTAGATGCAACAAGCTCATGCCCCCACTAATCATCAATAACCCAAGACACATATAATATTCTTGGGTTTACCTGACTACCACCATTGATGTGAATCACCACTAAGACGTGCACCATGATGGAGGTCAAGGATGCAAGACTAAAGACTACAAAAAGGTGATATCAAAGTGAAATAATATAAGTGAGTTGCATGAGGGAAATAAATAATGAAATAAAGCCACAATCATAACATTTAACCAACACTAATCATTTTGAGAGGTAAAGAAGGAAAGTAGAAGGAAGTTCAAAGAAGATGAAGACCATTTGGCAATATTAGAGCAAGTCTTGATTTAAACATTTTTAGAAATATTAGTGTATTATCACTAATTTAGTTAAAGGGTCTGAGTAGTGAAATTAGTAAATAAATATGAAATAATCAATACACTTTTTTTTAAAATTAGATTGTGATTTTGACCTTTCTAAAAACATTAATAAGAGGGATAAAATAAAACTTGGCTAAAAACTAACTGAGACAGGGTCTAAGATTCACTGTGTAGGATTAGAACACTATAGCAAACCAAGATCAAACCTTCATTTTATGATTATAAAAGAGCACCAAAATTGGATAGGATTAGAACTAATATTTTAATATACCTCTATCATTGTTGTCTAGGAGATCTAAGCTTTTTAGGTTTTGTTCACTATGCCTATGTTACCCTATTTCTGAAGTTTGGGCAGCTAGAAGTTTATAGAGCTCCTTATAGAGAATAATTTCTCTTCAAACCCTATACTCCATTGTGATTTGACCAATTTTGAGAAAGAGTGGGGTTAGTGTCTGTAATATTCACTAAATGTGTATCCATACCTCTTGTGTAGGCACATTACCTACATACCAATACATTGAAGAGGGATCAAGTCATATGTAGTTCTCCCACCTGATGTGCTTTGTGCAATAGTGTGTATGAAGATGCAAAATGATAAATTGAATGTGCTTGATGTGGCTAGGTAATAGTGTAAGGATTTGGATAATTGTGTAAGTGTATTGGTTGGTTGTATGTAGAGAATAGGGAAGATTACCTAAGTAGTCTTACTTGTATTCTTGATTACTTAGTGATAATTTGTAACCCTTTATAATTGATCTTTGAATGGGATTTTATAGGGATATATTGTTCATTAGTTAAATGTACTTGTGTTAGGCTGACAAGGGGAAGGATGGGTAATTAAAAAAATTGATCGTTGGGGCCAAAAATGCATTTGGATAGGAGCATTGAAAGTGGATAGGAGTGGCACCAGTGTTGTAGTCCAAGTGTAGCATTATTGTCCTAAGTTGATGGGGCTTGGGGGGATGGATTAGTCATGGAAATCATAGTTTGGTTGAGCTAGAATTAAGTCTTGAAGGCTATGCATGAATGAGAATCAATGAGAAGATGCCTATGAGGGTTATGAGAGAAAATAAGAGGGACTATGGGTTAGGTGTCATAAACCATAATCAAGTTACCAATTTTTGCATTTTATATTAGATTTTCCCCCCTTTATTATAGTGATATGGTAAATAAAACTACTAGAATAAAGGAAAAATATAAAGCATACATGAACTTACCTACAAGGGTGAAACTCATAAAGTTGTGTGATGTTAGGTGTGCATAGAGAGAGCATGTTGTGAAGTATGAATCTAAAAAAAAAACAAAGAGTAGATTAGTTATTACTAGATATGCTATATCTAGGTAAGAGAGAGAGAAAGGAATAGAAAGGAATGAATACACCTCACTAGGTACATGGACTAATACAAACCCTATTATGATGTTGGATATGTTGCATATGTTGGGTATGTTGTATGAAGAGTGATATCATTAATAGATTTGAGTGTTCAATTCCCCAAGAGAGGTTCAAGACTGCAAAGGATGTCCCTTTGGCTCCATCATTGCCCACTAAGTGAAGCTAGGTGGTCATACATGTGTTGATCAATGTTTGGACTATGTGTCTAATCCCCCTGAATAGGTGGCTCAAGAATACAAAGTCTAGTTAGTCCTTTGATTCCATTGTTACTCCATGAAGTGAAGCTACAAAGTGATACTAGTATGAAATGTATGTCATATGAGATGGATCCTAAAGCCCATGAATGAGCACTCTTTAATCTGACAATATTGGCATGGATAGCTTAATATATGCTAGAAAATAGTCCACTCTTGGCCACTCCAAAAGATGGATATTAGGCTTATATGAAAGCCACTCCAAAATGTGGAAGTTATGCTTGTATGAAATCCACTCTAAAATTATACCAACCACCTATAGATGGAATAAGGTACACAACTATTGAGAATGCCTAGGTAATGTTGAACTTAGAAAGAAAAGAAAAGAAATGTGTTGCACGCATTTCCCCCAATCATTGGTGTCTAAAACATGGATTATGATCTAAAAGTTATACCAACTATCATATTTAAAAATGGAAGTGAGAACCATCATACCACACATAATTCCCCCTATATATAGAATCTCTAAGCAAAAGTGTAGTAAAAACTATTGATTTTAAATTGGTTTGACTGTGTAAAATTATAGTTGAACCTATTTTTTTGCTTATTTTTGGAAACTTTTATTTTTTATATTGTTTGGACATGAGTACCAAAAATGTAATGTAGTGAAACTGATGTTGTAGTCCAATATTGGCACTATTGTTTTAGGCTAAATTTGATGATTGTTTTGACATTTTCACTATTTTTCTAGTCTATTCTGATTGGTTTGATGTCTAGCTATTATTTTAGGTGTGATGAAAGATATATTTTTGACTATTAGGATCTTTGATCTCTATGATAAAAACCCTATTTATTTCTGAGGGTAGGCATGAAGACCCTGTAATGACTACCCTCAAAAGAAAGAGCCATGCAAGTGTGTTATGCTATAAAGATACATGATATAGCAATGATAAACAATAAGATATAGAATGGTTTTGATTGGGATATTTTAGATCAAAATGGGTATGAATAGATAGATATAACAATGTAATAGCATGTGCAATGTACTGAATTTGAATTAGAAGTGTTAGTTTTTAGTTGTTAGTTGTTAGTTGTTAGTTATCATGGAGGGATGGAGCATGATGTCTATCATGGCATCCAAGAAAGTGAGATAATGCATGATGTGGATCATGAAATTGTAAACAATCAAAAATTAATCAAGAAACAAGAACACAAGTCAAGAATCAAGAAGCATATAAGGGTGGCCAAGGGGCCAAGCAAACAAGGGACATGGGTGCATGCCACTCAAATTGGAAGGTAATCATATAAGGCATGTTCAAATGCCACATACACCTATAATTGAAACAAGCAAGGTTGGTGTGAAATCCATAATCACTTAGAAGAGTATAGGCAAATGACATTAGAAAATATCCTAAAGCAAACACATGAATAGAAGTGAAGGACATTGGCAAATGTCCTAATGCACATACAAGAGACAAAATAGGAACTAAGGAATGCAATCAATCTATCTATGTAAAATAAGAAAGGAAAGCATGTAACAATACTAGAAATATAATCACATCTAACTAATCAAATCAAGAGGGAAAGAAAGAAAGATATAATAATACAAGACTAGGTATATGTTAATAAATACACAAGTGATATATACTAGTGAGTATTGATAAAGTAATCTATGTAAGCTAGTAAATAATGTACATCATCATGATCACTAGAGTGTGTGGTGTAGGAATGACATAACCTGGATGGTGTCATCAAGTAGAAGATGCCCCCACTGGGTAGATATATCAATGTGTGTCTCAAATTTATAAGTAGGATACCCCCTCAATGGGTAGAGTGAAGTAATAAAATATCTATATGGCACTACACACACTCAAAAAAGATCAAGTGAAGCATGGTAATGTAGATAAATCAACAAAAAATAGCATAGAACAATAAATGTAAGTCTAGCATAGTAGTACAAATATAAATAATAGATAATGCATATAATCAAAATGTTTTTTTATGTTTTTAGATTATTTGAATGTTTTTATATTTTGAAATGTTATATTATTTTTGGATTTTTAAGATTTTGTATTGTTTTTGGATTTTGAGCTATATTTGAGCTATGTACAATCAAGCATAAAAAAATATGTATAGGAATTTTGAAGAGAAGCTATGTACAAGTAAGGTTGATAAGAGATGATACTAATCGATGAGTCTCATGGGAGACTCCCTATCATGGTGTCTTGTATCAAGGAGAGGAGTCATGCATGATCATGAAGTAAGATGGAAATGATGAGACTATGGCTCTAAAATATGTATATGCTATAAATGCTCTAAAATATCTAAAGTAAAAACCAAGTGTGGGATCCCCCTATAACTCTAAGAAGTGGATGCAATTATTAGGATCTTAGGGACTCATCTAGTATTATGAGAAGCTCTCTAAACATGTGCTCTGTGGGTAGATGCATGAGTTCTCAATGATACTGCCTTGGGTGTGAACACTGTAGCTAGAAGTTGTCTAGATTCTTAAATTTGTGGAGGTGTATGAAATTTTTATGCTAGTGATGGATGCTTCAAATGTGTATAAATTAGAACTAGAGGAGAAACTATAATTGGTAGATAAAATAAAACTAGAGGTTAAACTAAAAATGGTGAGTACAAAGTAGAAGATGGATCTAAAATGGGAAGTGGTAACTCATATGGAATTCCACCAACTATAAAAAATTGATTAGTGTGAATAAATTTCACACATCTATGAACTATAGAAGGTACTTATCAAATTTTCTAAATCCATGGCTAACCAAGTACCATATCAAAAACTCCTACATTGACAACTATAGTAAATGGTGTGGCCACGTGTGTTAGACCAAACTATAGAGGAAGTATGATCTCACCTAATGAAATCTATATGTGCCCAATAAATCCATTGATAAATGTGTCTCTTAGGATAAAATCCTACTCTAAATATCCCAAATGCTATAATAATGTCATCATTCACATGTTCAAATTAGATTTATTATCTATGAGAACACTATAAATAGGATGATTATGAATCTAAGCTCTGATAAAGAGTGCATGATAATTCAAATCATTGTTGACTATCTCCTACTCTAAGAAGGAGATGGAAGTTCTAGAAAGAATTCTAGAATTGTATACACCAATCATATTACTCAAAAGATGTGTCTCAACTAAAGGTGCCCTATATGTATCTAGTGGTAGATGTGCATTATATGCATGGTAAACCCCTAATGTGTCCCCTACTTCTTATTTATAATGCTACAAAAAGGGATCTAAAAATATTTTCAAAGCTTTATCCTATGTTTTCTTTACTTGAGGAGGTTTAACTAAAATGTCAAAATCAATATGATTGCCATCTATCAGATCCTATATCTTGTGTCTCAAACGGATGCATCTATTTCTGTATGGCCTAGTGCCCTCTGAAACTTGAAAAATGCATGTTGATCATATTCATATGGAAGAGGATTTGTTGACTTAGCTTCCCAAATAGGAGGGAAAGACATGATGTTACATTCTAATAGCTACTATAAAACTCTGGCTGGAGAAACTAGTAGATTGGTAAAGGTTCTTTGAGGAGGTGTTGATAAAGCCACTAGCTGAGGGGACTTAGAAGCTACATCAACTATCAATTTATTCTAACTCTTGCTATCATTGACCTTAAATTTATATGGGACTTTATTATTACTCTTGTTTTTTGTTTCTGAGATACTTGTGTACTTGAGTTTGTCCATTGAAATTAGTTTGACTTCTCTTTCCTTTAGTGTGTGACACAATTCAGTGAAGGAATAGAATATTTTGAACATAATTGATTCATGTAAAGCTGATAGAAGACTCTGTTTGAAGAGATATTTTAACTCTTAGCCAAAATAGTCTTATATCAAATAACATAATTTGTGAGATCCTCATTTGACCTTTGTTTCTATTGTGCAACTTCGGCATATGAAACCTTATCACCAATGTTAATATTGAAATGAACTAGGAACATGTTGGCTAAAGGATTGAATGCATTGACCAACTGATTTGGTAGACTATAGAACCATTTTAAAGCATAATCCTTTAGTATCCATGGAAATAGCTTGGTAAGTAGCCAGTCATTTGGTACATAGTCCAAGCATACTACGTGAAAATCTCTCAAATATGTCTCTAGATCACCCTTGCCATCATATAGAGTAAGCTTGGGTTGAACAAAACCTTGTGACAAGGGTGTAGAATAAATGTGACATGTTAATGATGTATGAAATAGAAAAAAAGAATCTAAATCCTATGTAGATATAGAGGTACCTTGCTCAATATGTAGCACCTTATATTGAAGAGATATTATCTTTTGCACAAGGGCTGCCACATCAAAACACAAAGATGTACTAGTTGTAGTTGGTGGCATAGAGGTAGGTTGGGATGCTATAGGGTTTGTTGAGACATAGTTTCCCCTATAGTGTCATTTGTAAGTGATTGATTTGAAGGAATGGAAGACTTAATTTGTTTAGCATTTTTTGATTTCCATGATATATTATAAAATAAGAGTAATATCTTAGGGTTGGTCCCAAAGTCTTTCTTGAAAACTTTGTAGGATCAAATACTTGTTGAGGATAACTTCATTATTAATAATTGGTGTAAGTTGATCAAGAGTTTGATGTGGTGGATCATGAACATCAGTGTTTGTATCATCATTATTATTCTCATATTTCTCTTTGTCAAAATTATCTGCATTGAAATTGGTGTAATTTGGATGTGTAGAATCTATAATAGGAACTTGAGTTGGTTGTTTATCCATGGTATATGGTTGAGTTGTAGGAATCTAGGTGAATTTAGGAGGATTGCCACTAAGTCTTGAAATTCATATCGAAGTAAGAGATGCAAGGAACTTAGGTGGAATAAGGAAAATAACTTGGATAATAGTAGAAAAGATTAAATGGATATAATCTAAACAAAGAACTAAAATATGCATTAAAAGGATACAAATCTCACAAGAATGTATAGTGATACTTCAAGAATTAATGGGACATGGTATATTCAACTTAGGATTTTAAAAAATAATTATATTTGAAAATTACTATTACATTTTGAAATTTAAAGTGAATTTATGAGTTAGATATGCAAGTAAAAAATCAAAAATATATGAAAATTTGTGATTTAAAGAGACCTAGTAGATGCAACTAGGGTTTTGAAAATAAATAATTTTTTAAAATTAATATTGAATTTTGAAATTTGAAGTGTATTTTTGATTTAAATAAATTAGTAAAAATCAGAAACTTATTGGACAAATATCAGGGCCTACGATGGGAAACTAGGGCTTGAAATAAAATTTATTTTAAAATTTTATGATAATTTATAATTTTATTATGCAAGTAAAAATTCAAAAAAATATAGAAAAAATGAGTATGAATTTTACCCTAGGGTTTCTCGGGTTTTTATGTGCAAATAAAGTAAGTCAGGTTCACCAAATGATTTAAATTTTTTTAGGAATATTGGTGTATTATTCCAAATTTAGTTAAAGGGTCTAAGTAGTAAAATCAATAAATATATATGAAATAATTAAGCTACTAATTTGTGTAAATTATATTTCAATTTTGACTTTTCTAAAAATAGTAATAAGAGGGATACAATAAGACTTTATTGAAAACTGACTGATACGACTGAGAAAGGATTTGAGATTCACTATGTAGGACTAGGACACTATCACAAACCAAGATATGACCTTCATTTTATGATTAGATAGGAGTACTAAAAGTAGATATAAGTGGCACCAACATTTTATTATACCTATACCACTATTGTCCATGGGATCTAAATTTTTTGGGTTTTATTCATTATGCCTATGTGACCTTATCTGTGAAGTTTCGATAGCTAAAAGTCTATAGAACCCCCTATAAAGTATATTTTATCTTCAAACCCTATACTCCATTGTGCTTTGATAAATTTTGATAAAGAGGGCGGGTGGGGGGGGGGGGGGTAGTGTGTGTAAGATTTAATAAATGTGTATCCACACCCCTCATGTGGGCATGCTACCTACATACCAATACTCCGAAGAGGGATCAAGCCATATGTATTTCTCCCATTTGATGTGCTTTGTGTAATAGTGTGTATGAAGAAGCAAAATGATAAACTATATGTGCTTGAGGTGGTTAGGGTTTGGTGTAAGGATTTGGACAAGCTTGTTAAGTGTATTGGCTAGTTATATAGAGAGAATAGGGAAGATTGTTTGAGTAGTCTTGCTTGTATTCTTGCTTACTTAATGATAATTGGAAACCCTTTCCAAATGACATTTTAATGGGATTTTATATGGATTTATTGGTCATGGGTTAAATGTACTCATGTTAGGCTAATAAGGTGAAGGATGGGGAACTAGAAAAAAAGACCATTAGGGCCAAAAATGCATTTGGATAGGAGCACTGAAAATGGATAGGAGTGGCACCAATGCTTTATTCCAAAAAGGGTGTTATTTTCCTGAGATAATAGGGCCTAAGGGATGGATTAGTCATGTAAAGAGTAGTCTAGATGGGCTAAGATTAAGTCTAGAAGGTTACAAATGATTGGGAATTAGTGAAAATATGCCTATGAGGGTCATGAGAGTAAGTAAGAGGGACCTATGAGTTGGGTGTCACAAACCACACTTAAGTTACCATTTTTTTCATTTTATATGAATACATCTCCCAAACCACCTTAGCTAGCTAACAACCCTACCTACAACCATGATGAATAAGAAAGAGAGGGAGTTAGAATGGATGAAATACAAAAAATAAATAAATGACTAACTAAAAGTACAACAAGTAACTTCTATCTCTAGGTGTCCACAAGATGGGATACGAGCTTGGGAGGTCAATAAGGACATAGAAGGGGTCATGAGAACCAAAATGGGGCTAGACCAGGCCTAAGGAAGCCTTAGATTAAAAAATGAAGGTTGATGATGAACTCAAAATGCATCGAAACCTCTAAGATGGGGGTTTTGTCATCTAAAACATAAAAAAGGGTGAAAACCCCAAAAAGGGCCCACAAAAATCAAGAAAAAGGGACTAAAAATATGGAAAAAGAGAGAAAAGAGGTCATTTTCACTCTAAGAGAACCATAGGAGAGTTGAAGAGAAACCAAAGCCTAATTAGATCATACAAGGACACAAGAGAGAATTAGAGATGCACAATATGGTTTACGTAAGTCTAATGACTAAACTTTATCAAATTGATTCATTTTTAGGGGGTTTGGGAGGCCCTAAATGCATTTTGGCTCATTGTGAGTGATTCATAGGATGAATTGAGTGGAAAAAGTAGTAAAAATGTCAAGCTCAATGACAAAGAGTAACTAGGACTAATGGGGGTCCAAATGGTGCCCTGTGGAGAGAGAAAAGAGGGGCCTTGGGGGCTCCCAGGGCATTGCAATGTAGACTATGACCTGGGAGGCCCAGGCCATGGCTTTTCTAAGAAAGTCATAGCCTAGGCAGCAAAGGGCCAAAAAGGGCCTCTTGGAAGCTTGAAGGTGCTTGAGAGGTCCCAAAAGGGGATGTAAGGGTAGGGAAGGGGAAAAAAAGGTAGAGAGGCAAAAAACATAGTAGATTACTAGTTTTACTTACTCATACTCCTTTTTTCCCAATTAACTAAGCCATTTACCTATTTGCTTACTTTTATAGACATGTAGAGGAGTTAGCCTACTAGAGTAGGGAGGACCTTCACAGGTAAGAGAGAGGCTAACATAACTAGATGGTCCATGAAAGGTGACCAACGAAGAGAGAGTTATTGCATGGTTGGCCAAGGAAGTTGACTCTACTAGTGGTGAACCAAGATCACCTATAGAGTGTAGGAATTTGGTGGATAGTACATGTACCTTCATTGTGTTACTACAAAGACCTAGTGAATGCATTAGTGACCACATGGGTACCTGAGAGGCATGTGTTCTAGTTGGGGCCTAAGCTAGAGGTTATCCCCAGCATAGAGGATGTCTATAGACTCTATGGGGTAGAGCTAATGGGTAGAGATATAGAGCTATCACCAGTGTAAGATGTAGCAACAATAAAGATCTACTTAGTGGGACCCCACCCATAGCAAAAAAACCATGGAGTACAAATTACATAGTCATTTCTAGGGGTACCCACTCTCTAGAAAGTGATACTAGGGACCATGGTTGGGAGGCTCTATGATGGCCAGAGTATAGTATGGCTACCACTATCATGGATAGGAGTTGTCTAACAAGGTGATGGAGGATACAAATTTGCTTGGGGCTAGTACATCCTAAGAGGATTATATCAGCAATGGGATCACATCTAGCATATGGGGTCAGGTAGATTGACATAGCCTAGTTCACTCATATCCTAGGCTTACAAGAGGCTCCTACTAATGCAGTTGAGGATGCCATATGGTAGCGAGGCATACCCTACACTAGAAAAAGGTGTATCACTAGTTGCATAATTTTTAGAGTGAGTAAAGATCATACTAACCACCTTAGATATGGATGTATTATTGAACTACATCAAATATCCTTATAGGTTTATAGCATGGCTAGAGGATGTCAAGGTTGATCCCTACTTAGGATAGGAGGATCTCTAAGGTCCACATGGATCATACCATCATCTAGAGAGTTAGGCTCTATGAGGGAGATGGGCACAGCCTAGGCCAGCTGGGGATAAACCTAGTAAATAGTTGAGGTACAGTAGGGGGAAATGGTGGAGAGAGGCCACCATGATGAGGACCACTACCACTAGGAGCATGACTAGCAAGAGGGTTATAGAGGCCATAAACACTACCATGTAATACTAGTATATTTTCTAGATATCACTTCATCTTTATACTCATCCTTAGTGAGAGTAGATATGTGACTAACATATGTTCTTTATGTGTGTAGGAGACTAGCCTAACTGGACTAGACCCCAATTGGACCTACTATTAAGGGATTTATTCTCTTATGTGGTGAGGACACCACTAATGAAGTAGGTACCACATCTACCAGTGGGGGTAAAGCCACATACTTGGTTTTAGTGTGTGGATGTATGAGCCTTACTCGAGCTAGTGAGGGCACAACATAGGATTCTATAGCTAGAGGTTGAGTTAGCATGGCATGAGGCACCAGCAGTAAACCATAAATAATTTTCCATGAAGATCAAATCAAGACTAGCAAGAGTTGAGGCTGAGATCAATTGGTTACAAACTGAGCTAGCTCGAGATCAGACTAGAGGAGCTGATGCACCTAGAGCAAGGGTAGATTGGTTGGCTACACTAGAGGAGACCATATCTTGATTGGTTGAGAGGTAGAGATCAAGATATCCACTTGGAATATGAATACCATAGATACCTCCCAATCATAGGCTGATTGGGTATTCATATGTAGCCACACATGTGGTAGTTTTTGGGACTATGAGCCTATGTGATGTACCTAGAGAAAAACATGTATTTTTATGATATATATAGTGGTTTTCTTATTATTAACACATGTGGTTATATGATTTTTTTATGTGATATGTATGCTTCATTTGATATAGAATACTATATACATGTGATTAGACAATAAGAACTACTAATTAAGAACCCACATGTACACATATATATTAATGACACATAGGTTAGTGGTCATAAAAGAGAGGAAAGGTTTGTCTTACCAACATAAGTGACTTTCCTAGAGGGCCACATGAGACATAGACATATAATTTCTTGAGGTGGAACCCATTGATCGAGTGTCGTATGGGCTCACCTTTAAGATTCAAGAGATTGAAAGCTCCATTTTCTAAAGAGGTGGTGATGACAAAAGGGTTGAATAAATTGTACATAAGTTTTCCCTTCTTATGGTGATACTTATAAAAATTAATGACTATATCACCCACCTTAAATTGATGAAGGTACACCAACTTCTTTAATTGGTGGTGTTGATGATGTTGGTAAGCATGGTTATACTCAAGAGTAGCTAGGCATCACTCATCTAACTACTCAAGCTCAATGAGGTGAGCAAGACATTCTTCTTAATCTGATAGAAAAAAATTAACCCATAGTGAGGGGATAAAGACCTCTAAGGGAAGAACAACCTTAGACCCATACATGAGAGAGTATGGGGTTGCCTTTGTGTCTATTTAAAAGTTATTTTGATAATCCCAAAGAGAAGGATAGATCATGAGATGCCAGTCGCTCTTAAACTAGGCAATGGTATAGAGAATCATCTTCTTCAAAGTTTTATTTAAAGATTATGGTTTCGCATTTCCCTAGGGGTAATGGGTAAAGTAGAAATGGATCTTGAACCCAAAATTTTTAGTGAGTTCACTCATCTTGAGGTTTAGAAGCCTGGGCCATATTGGCCATGATCATAGTAGGAACCTTGAACCTATAAATAAGTTGGTTCATGATAAGCTTGGTGATGGTCTTACTACACATGCCACTAAGAGGCATGGCCTCAACCCACTTCATAAAATAGTTAGTGGAAATGATGAACCAATGATGGCCATCAAAAGAGGTAGGTTTGAACTCATTTATGAAGTTAATATCCCAAACTGAGAAGGGCTAAACAACTGAAATAGAGTGTAGGAAGTTACTCAGGGCATAGATAACATCCCCTATGACTTGACACATCTTACATTTATTGGCATACTAGACTACATCCTTATAATAGTAGGCTAGTAGTAACCCATCCTTATAATATGCTAAGTGGTGGCTTACCCTCCTAGGTAGCTACCACAAACACTCATATGGGACTCCTCAAGCATGAGATGGATATCCTCAGGGGTGAAGCACTATATTAACATACCATTAAGACCTCTCTTAAATAAGATGCTACCAATGATGACATATAAAATGATGAGATTATGGATCTAATAACATTCTTTTAAAGATGTGATGTTGGGATAAGATTATTTTCTAAGGTAATGGACAATATCTTGATACCAATCACACTCAGAGACCTCAACATGGTTGATTAAGTAAACCATCTCATTGAGAAAGGAATCATCAACTAGCTCTATATTTAGGTTGGGTAGTGGACACTTAGTGAGTTGGTTATTTATATCCAAGCCCTTGGTGGACTTTTAGTTAATGATGTGGAGGTCAAACTCTTGAAGAATCATGATCCACCTTGTAGTCCTACTATTAAGATGTGTTTTGCCAAGCAAGTAGTGAAGTGGATTAGACTAGACAATCATGTTGGTAGTTTGGCCCAACATATAATGCCATAACTTCTTCATAGTGAAGACAAGAGAGAGGTACTAATACTCAAAAAGATAATATTTCATTTTAGGGCCTAACAACATGTGAGAGATGTAATAAGCAACTCTCTCCCTACTGGTGTCATCCTTTTGGCATAGTATGCCCCTGATGGAAAGATCAGTGATAGATGTGTATATGATGAACTCATGCCCCTCAACAGGTGCCATCAAGATGGGATGATTATAAATTAGATGCCTCAAATCATGTAAATCTACTTAGACTTTATAATAACATAAGAATGGAGTGTCCTTGTATAATATACATGTGAGGGGAATAGATTGTGGGTATACTCCTCGAGGAAATGTCTGAGAAAGTTGAGTCTTTCAAGGAATGACTTCAATTGGATGAGGTTAGAGGGGGGAATATCCAAGATCACCTTGATCTTGTTGGGATCCACTTTAATACCCCTTTGTGAGATGAGGAATCTGAGAAGATTTCTAGTTAAAATACCAAAAATGCACTTCTTGGGGTTGAGATTTATGTGATACTCTTAGAGATGCTCAAATATGATTTTGAGGTCTTACACATGCTCATCCTGATTGTGTGATTTTCTAAAGATATCATAGACATATAACTCAACTATCTTATGGATAAGGTCATGAAAAATGTGGGTCATGGCATGATAATACATGTCCCTAGCATTCTTTAGACCAAAATGCATAATGATCTAACAAAAGGTACCATATGGGGTATTGAACATCATCTTGTGTTGGTCTTCAGGTGCAACTCAGACTTGGTTGTACCTAGAGAAACCATCCATAAGGGACATGATCTTAAAATTAGTAGTGGAATCAACAATCTAGTCTATCAAAGGAGTAGGAAAGTTATCCTTTGGGTAGGCCATATTGATATACTAAAAGTCGATGTAAATCTAGATAACCCCATTATTTTTTAGAATGGGGACAATGTTGGAAATACACTAAGGGTATTCAACAACTTAGATAAATCCAACTCAAATGAGCTTCATGATCTCTACTTTGACCAACTAAGAAACTATAAGATCCATGGGTCATTTCTTTTAGTGAATGGGTTGGGTCTCATTATCCTTAATGAGGTTATAGACAACTATGTTAGGATCCATGCCTTTCATATTAGTGTATTCCAAAGTGAATACATCTAAAAATTCATGCAAGAAGGTGACCAAAACATTGTATTCCTCTAGAGTAAGACTAACACTGATCTTGATGATCTTATGCCTTGCTAAAGTGCCGAGGTTGACATATATGGATCCTTCAACATCCATAGCATTACCTTCCTTGAAACACTCAAGCACGAGAGGGATCAAATTTTTTAGCACTTTAGGTTCAATCACCAAGACATTCACTATAAGAAGGCCTAGGGTTGATCCATATATGAGATAAATATCTAAACCAAGGTGATCAAGGGGATAATGATGCTTACATCAAGCTCACATGAGCTTGTTATAAGCCTTTCTCTCCTTGAATAGTTTGTGTATCATAAAATGAATGAAATAAAACTCGAGATCATACTTGACCATCCTAGTGGTCTCAACGGGCGACATATGGAGAGAGCCTATAATCCAATGGGAAAATTATGACACAAGGGGGAGCTCAACATCTCAATAGACATCCTAGAAGAGGTCTTCAAAAGGAGATGGGCTCGCATGATCTCACAAAGTAAAAGAGGGAGTCAGTTAATGCATGGTATATTCTAAAGGAATGAACACTAATTGATACTCAGTTGAGTCAATGCATTCATCCTAGAGGAAGTGAGATTCAAAAATAGTGGGTGTATGAGAATTTATAGACCCCCATGAAGAGACAACCAAAGCCTTACCTAAGGGCTTTGTCTTTCCATAGAGAAATTTCCAAGGATCTAGGTTAGGCTCCAAGGTGTGAAGCTCACCTTTATGTATAAAACACACCATTAAAAATGTATCCAACACACAATGGCTTACATGGCAGTGGTCCAAGGATGGCTAAGAATCATGTTTTATGAAAGATCAAAGTTTTGGTTAGTACAATGGCCTGCATGGTAGTGGTCTAAGGATGTCCAAGAATCATTTTGTATGAAAGACCAAGGTCTAACATATAGAACTTGATTCTAACAATATTGGGGCCAAACTTGATTTTGAGCTTCATGTTCCCAACCAATGTAACTGTGTCATTATTGAAACTAACATAGTTATGATGAGAATCAAAGAGCTTCTTCTAGCTGATCTTGATCTCATTGAACACATGTAGGGGCATGATTTTAAATATAACTCCTTCATTTATAATTCATCACTTGATACAAGAATCATCCATTTAATTATTGATGTAGATAGGGAAATTAGCCCTCTTTATGAGAATCAAAGTGTCTAGCAAAGAGGCTAGGTTAAAAGATAAGATAGGAAGATGAGGGTGCTCATGTCTATCAAACTTGAACAAAAATTAGACATCATCATGTAGTGGATCCTTGTGAGGGAGACCAATCTTATTAAAGATAAGACCCCTTTGCTCAGGGCAAAGGCAAATAAGTTCACAAATGGAGATCTCAATTGAGAGGCCCTATAAGTCCTCTATGATGGAGTAAGGACACTGTCTATACTAGGGAGGGATGTTATGCTAAAAGTCAAATATAACTTTAGGGTTCCCTACCCCCATGGGCTGGATGGGAGGTCCATCACCATTAGTCTCTCCAACAAGGTTGGTGGCCTAATCAGAGCATGTGTTGACAAAGCACTCATACCCAGTAGATGTTATGTCAATACTAGTAGAAACCTTGATACTCTTATGTTTGGAATTCTCTCTCAAGTCATCCTAGGAAGAATACTCAGAAGAGGTGGAAGAGCAAGAAGGGGAATGTGGGGTCTTACCCTTTGATTTATTCTTTTTATTCATCTTCCCCTTGTCATGGTTGGGCAGAGGCTCCTTGAAAACATTCAACTTGTGGTTGGGTTTTGCAAGAGGAGAAATTTGAGATAGAGGTGAGGCTTGTGTATCATACTTTTATGTGACATAATTTCTATCATCATGCCCCCTCATCTGATGGAAGTTGTAAAACTTGGTGGGGTCATAAGGAAACATCATCTATTATTTATTTGTGATTAATTCAAAAGACTTATTTTTAGCTAGCTTCTTTCTCAAAGCATTGACCTCATGTCTATCCTTATTTTCCTTCTTCTCAAGAGGAGAATTAGTGACACCATCATCAGTTGCAATCATGTAAAGAGGATGACTTTTGGAAAGGTACATGCTGCATGACCACACACACCTCAAACACTTTAATCTTTAGATACTCATTAACAACTTCATCATAAGAGTTAGGTTCATGCTTGAGGACCTCAAGATGAACCTCCTAACTCAATTCTCACATGAACATATCATAAATTTGGTCATCCAAGAACTGAGTCCTACATGTATAAATAGTTAAACACCATCTATACATAAAATCAAAGTTTAACTAACCCTTGGCCTACACTATGGAAGTGACTGATTGGATTTTGAGGTTAAAAATCTTGGATATATTGAAATATTGGAGGAAATAATGTAGAAGGAGATGGAAACTAAAAAAAGAATCTGGAGGTAGATTATGAAGCTAGACTAAAGCTTTGATTCATAGAGAATGAGTGAATATATTCAACATCATACATTTATCTTATTCCTAATCCATAAACACCATCATGAATGTTGTGATATGTTCCATGGGACTAGGTCCCACATCTTATTGAACTTAGGTAGTTTAGGGATATGAGTATGAAGGGGAATAACATGCACCCAAGGGGCTAGAGGATTCTGAAGGAGATCCTCATAGGTACAGTTGATAGTAGGTTGGTGATTAACTTTGAGAGGGGGATCATGATGGTGATGATTTTGCCTATGCCCATAGGAATCACCATGACCATGGTCATTGGGAAGATGATTCTAATTATATTTTTGATCAGGAGGATTCTCATTATGGAAATCATCTCTACCATGGGGTGAGTAATGGCTATGAGAAGTGTGTTGGTCCCCATGGGTATGATGGGAAGATGTGGCATACTCTTGGAAATGGTTTTGATGACCCAAATCTCCATGGTGTTGGTCATGTTCCATCACACAAGGGTTAACTATTCATCATTGACGCTCTCGATATGCATCCCATGGATCTCTAGTTTATAATTAGTGATCAAAATCAATATGCTAATCAAAAACTCTAAAGGAAGGATTAGGAAGATGAGAGGCATCCTCAGGATGGGGATAAATCACTAAGTCATAATACTCATGGCCCACAACATGGATATGAGGGTGTTTTTTCTCTAGATTCTTCATCTAAGAAATAGGTAGGAAATTATGTGATAACTAATTGAGGTACTAGGCATTAAGCAGGTGAAGGCTCTATTTATAAAGGGAGCACACCACCAACTCCTAGGGGATAAGGAATAACTTAATTCACATGAAGACATATAAATAAATCATTAATTATTTCACATAACTCCTTAGGCCCTAGTTATGTAAGTATATCCTCATCAACATAAACAAGTGATTGAGGCATGGCATGAGATTGAGATAAAATATCTTTAGACTAGTGAAAATGAGATCAAGTCCATTGGTTATATTCCTACCAATCTTGTTCCCTTTTGAATGCAAAAGGGTGTAGACTACCATGTTGGGTTGAGGTAAGCTCTTAGGTCTTATTATGTCTATGTTATTTCATTGCAAATATGGCTTGCTCATTAGTGAACTTAGGTATGAGACCCTGAATCCATCAGAATTCACATCCCAAAGGTGGGAGATAATCCATGGATGAAATAAAGCATGAGAAACATGGAAGACAACAAAAAATGAAAATTGATGGGGTACTAGCTGGAAGAAAGACAAAACCAAAGTAAGAGAAAACAATCAAGGCAAGAGCTAAAACACAACTGAAAGTAAAGCCTAACAGTCAACAAAGGGGAATTATATAAGAGAGCTCTAAGAAAGATAGAACTAATTTGAAACCATATGTGACATCCCATAGATAATGAAAAAATCTATCTCTAAGAATCTAAATAGAACCACCAGTGTTTGGTAGGGTACTAAAACAAACCACTAAGAGGCTAGAAGGCTCAGGGGTTATATAGGCTATAAGAGATCTATGTGGCTATCTAGTTTTTTGGCTTGCACCAAGTTTTATAAAAACATGTAAACAAGGTTGGGGCTAGTAAAAATGAGTGCATAAAATATGCAAAAAACTCTAGCAGATCTAACCATAGTGAAGCAAGTGACTAAAACTATACTATTGGTTGCATAAACAATATGAAAGCAATAATACTAAATGAAATGAAATAACCAGTGAAATATAAATCTACTAATTAAGACACTTTGAGGCCAAATTAAATATGTTTTGTGTAAAAAATACCTTTTTGAGAAAAGGTTCAATATCATGCCTATTCTAAATTTGATTTATCCTTCCAATTCAATGTTATTGTTTTCTATCAATGCAATGTACTAGTTTTTAGCAAGAGAGGGAGAGAGTGTTTGAGAAAGTTTTCTAGTGTGTTTTGAACATGTATGTCTCTACTTATGCAATGATAAATTATTCCAAAGAGGGGAATGGTAATTAACAAAGTAAAATTTCAAGCCATGAAAGTATTATTTAAACATATACAAATGCAATACACTTTGGAAACTACTCTAGGCCATATATAAAAAAACTATTTCACTAAAACAATTTAAATCCTAACATATACACTACCCAAATAATGGAGTTTCAATTTGAATATCAAATTTCCCCCTGATCAATCTCAAACATTAAGTGCAAATGTTCTACCAACCAAGAATCCAAGCTAGGAAGATATGTAGGAAGAAGACCAAGTTAGGTGCAAGCTGAAGTCCAAATCGAGAGTTAAGAGAAAAGGAGGAGGTGAAGTGAGAAATTTCAATGGTGTAAGAGCTCAAAACAAGTGCACAAATTAGGTGCAATTCCAAATGTAATAGCTTGCTTGGGATCAAGACACAAGGAACTAAGAACAACTGAGAGAAATAATGGAGTCTCCAAGCAAGAGTGTAGTAGCATATGGGATCCTCTATCCCCAATCAAGCTCAAGAGTGCCAAGAATGAACCAAGAGAAATTCAAGAAGGCATGAGAGTCAAGAGAGAGAATAATAATCAAAAAATATATTAGATGAGAAGAGAGAGAGAGAGGCTTAAATGAATGAGAAAGAGAAATATATCCCATCCCAAATTTGCCAAATGACCTAAAAGTAGCCTATTTTTATCGTTTGACTTCAAATTTGGGATTTTTGCAATGTTCTTCCAGGATATGGCCTAGGCTATTGATTTGGTAAAGGAAAATTTTAGCCTAAGTTATGAGTTTCATTTACACAAACCATGATCTAGGTCAAACTTTGATCGAGATTGGTCAACAGGCTCTCAAGAGGCCCTAAGAGGCCTTTAAGAAGACATGTCTTACATGTAAAAGGCCTAATATGAACTAGGGATGTATGGGGGATAGGAATATGATATAGAGGTCCAACCAAGTTGTGGATGTCTTAGAGTAGGATTTCTAGGGTTGGTAGTCTGCATGTGAGATGATATATAATCATAGGGATGAGTAGGGTCATGGGAAGTATGATTATAGAAAATACATCCAAATATGAAGGAATGTCAAATTATGTCCATCAAAAAGTAGTTATTTTATTTTATAAAAAACCTAGAGGCATTTGATGGAAACTTACAAATCATAATAAAATATACTAAACTTTACAAATTTATATTCTTTGTTGTTTCTCTTATTTTTAGTTCAAATGCAATTTAAAATAGCCATGGCATTACCATTCAATTAGAAAGTATTTTGATAATTGTTAATCCAAAAGTCTAAAAAATATTAAAATTATAACCAAAGTAAAGGATTAAAATGTAAATGATATTCAATTTTGAATTAAAGGCATTATTTGAAACATAACTAGATCTTGAGTCTAGGGAATTTCTATGGAACATCTTCATATTATTTCCCATAAATAACCGAATGCATATTCAACCTATAGTTAAAGTGTCTAATGCAGATATTTCTTTAGACATGTTATAAAATATGAATGCCATCCATGGTAAATATTACTAACCCTTACTGAAATGAGCATGGGTTTTCCAAAATTTTAGAAAAAAGTAGTAGATGGTGTTTAGACCTAAAGGCAAATCAGCATGCGAAACATAAATTTCCATAGAAGGTATGTTAATGTACAACTATACAAAAAACTCACAAACAAATGGTACCATTTTTTGCATGGTAGGCCTTTATTATTGAATGATAATAATGTCATCACATGATAACCATAGTGTTGAATAATATGTTTGTTATCATTTGATAACTATCTTATTATTTGACAACTATGTTATCACTTGAAAGTGTTACTATCACTCGATTGTATTTTTGTCACTTAACAATAATTTGTCATTTGACAAAAAATTTGTCACTTGATATCATTTAGATTGATATCATTTTTGTCACTCAATAACATAGGTGTCACTCAAAAACATAGCTATCACATGAAATGATAGTTGTCCTATGATAGTTTCACTCTCAACTAAAATTTGTACTACTAAATGACATATGTGTTATCTAATAGGTGATAACATTGCTGGTAAGTGACATATATGTTACAGAGTGACATAAGTGCCTCCATATGGTAGCTATGATGATATGATTCATAAATTTGGTCCTTAAATGATTATATATTACATATAATGGTGAATAATCTCATATTGACATTTGACATAGTGGTGGATTATATTTATATGTATGACATTTATTTTAAACATTAGGTGAGTTAACCTAGAAAATTAACTTACACTTAAATAATTTAGGTGAATCCACATTGTCCACCAACCAATAAAATAACCAAATGCCAATTTCTAAAACTCAAGTATTCATGAATTAATGAATAATAGCCACTAAAATTTACCTTGATGTCATCACTTGAACTAACATTGGCTATGAATATTTTGTTTCAAAGGATCATGTGATGTACACATTATGACAAGAATGATTTTAAATCTAAAATTTTTCTAAATAAATTTTAGGAATCATGAATAAATACAAGTTTCATATATGATAGATTAGAATGACATTGGATCTTTTAAAACTTATAATTTCTCGTTGTTAGATAAATTTTTAAACTTGTGATAAAGAACTAGGATAATAATAATCCTATTAATATTGCTTCGTACATATATTAAACATTGTAGTTATAGTAGTGGTAGACAATAAGAAAAAAAATTCAATATATTTGTTTACATAATATACATGGGTGGTAAGGAAATTGGATCATAGTATGTGTATGCATAATTTGGAGTACTTGGATGCATCTAATATATAGTTGAGCACCAAGCACAATTTTTTTATTAGATTGTTTATGTAATTTAGTTAGTACACTAAAAATACATCATCAAAGGTTGATAGCCTTATATTCAAATATAGATCAACTCATTCCAAGTTAGAAATTAATAAAGCTAGATCAAGCTATATTTTTTTTTACAATTCATAATTATTATTTGCATATTGTACAGATTATTGTATTTTGGTATATTTATGTTGTTATATCTATTAAGTGTTTTTCACAATGTGCCCAATTATATTACTCTAAAATTTAAGGTATGTATTTAGGTATTTGAGTCTATTTTTGTCCTCCCACTTCTACCTCATATTAAGTATGTGAATATAATGGAAATGATATTTTAGTTGTTTCCCATGATTTTTCAAGAGCTATTTTTATCCAATATTAAATTATCTTATAAAGGATCAATATTTCCCATTCTAACATATGGTTTTGTGTGAGGGGTTAAAGTTTTGTCTTTTCCCATGTACATAATTTTTTTATTTTGTTTTATTTCTATTTTTGTTAATAAAATGGATTTTCTTTCTATAAAATGTCTCTTGTTTCCACAATGAGATTTTTTAATGTGTTTGTGGATCATCCCCTCTTCTTTGGTACCATAATATCATTTCCTCCTTTGTGTTTCTAAAGTCTTTGTTGAAAGTTGTAGTTTTTATACATCTATACGTATGAAAAATAGAATAAGTGTTGTAACTTTACCAAAAACACAATGAGCTCAAGTAATTTGGAGTTTGTGACCTCCAATCCATTGGCCATATGGGCAATCCTACAATAGGATGCCATAACTAGTGGTTGATTACCTAAAAAAGTTGTAATAGGAATTGAGATATATGATAGGTTGACATATTTGAGAATAGATCTAAGTTTTGTAACATATTTGGTGAATACTATGCAGCTTCCTTTCCCATAATATATAAATACAGTGATGAAATTTCTAGGGACTTCATTCCATTCCTATTTGGAGGTTTTTTTGGTTGAATCCTTCTTGGTTTAATCCTATTTATTTTTTGGTTAAATCTTGATTATTATATATTTTTATTGTTATATCTATTATATGGAGGAATCCCATCTAAGGTGGGGCCATGTGAATATGTCCATGAAACCCTTTATGGTGGAAATATGCTTCTATCACACTAAGTGAGTATTGATCTATAATGTAAAATCATAAGATTACAAAGCTGTAGAAAATAGTCAATTTAGAGTGGAATTTAGATCCACCTATTAGTGCCCAAAATTGCACTAAAGTAATTGGGCCCTTGTCAAGTATTAATGCCTAAGTTTCTTTCCCAATTCTAGTTTTCATGTGCCTTTAGTTTGTAAAAAAAATCCAAGTGAGTTCATGTTTGTGCACTTTGAGAAACCATCATTCCAATTTCCCTAAGCTAGACACCCTGATTTAAAAACAATCTTAAGCATGAACATTTTAACATGTTATAGACTTAGTTGTATTTTTTATACTAAGGCTTGGTTTTGTTTATTAACAAGACCAAACCTTAGCTAAAAAAATTTCATGTTTGGTCCCTTTTACTTCTTGTATCCTGGTTCCTTTTATTTTATTTACATGGTTTTTCTAATACTTATGGTTCACTTCATTTGTTAGCATGGTATGAATAAAGCTCATCCACTTTGTTTTATGCTTAAAGTAGAAGTTTGGAGGTCCTTTTACTTTGGGCATTTTAACCACACAAAAATCCCAATGAAAGTCATTTCTTCAAAAAAAATTTCAAGTTCAAATCTATTGGCAAAAATGTTAATCCCATATATTCTTTGGGGAAATTATTTTGGACAAATTGTTTGAAACCATTGTCGCAATGAAGATAAAAATGTTGAAGACCAAATTGTTGTGGGAGAAGTGTCTAAAAATTTTCAAGAGCAAAGCTTTCAAAAGGTTTACCAATCATTGTGATGGTTGTGCAGATGTCTTTAATGGTTGCATGAACCTCAAAATTTGGATCAGTGGTTATCTATTAGGGGTTTAAAGTTGATGGTCACATGAACATCATTAATGGTCATAGAATGTCAAATGAAGGGCACATGAACATCAAAATTAAGCTGAGTGATTATCTATCAAGGGACTAATTTTGATGATCACATATACATCATTAACAATCATATGGACATCAAATGATGGGTGCATGAACATCAAATCTAAGCCATAGTGGATGGCCAGTGGTGTTTGATCCTTTGGATCTAAATCAATAGTCTATATTCCATTGGGCTTAAAGATAGTGGTGCATAATGATAGTGGACTATTCACTGAAACTCCAAGCAAATCCAAGACCACCACATGATGAAAATGCATTAGCCTAATAGAGATGACATAATAGGGTGCAAAAAGCTTACATGACTACCAAGTGGCATGTCCTTGGGTACAAAGATAGTTAGCATCCAATATCACTTGGTATTTTGGATCAAGATCAATGGTTTGCATTGATCCATGCACATAGATCAATGATAAGAGTGAGAACTGACTCATCAAAGGGCTTGAAACTTATAAGAAAGTGACACATGTTTAATGTGTGATAAAGGTCATATTTCAAGATAAAAAGTAATGTGACATGGTAAATTCCACATGGGCATACACATCATATTCAAAGGTCCTATCTAGATCAGTTCGTGGAGCTTTCACTAGTGATAAGCGAATAGACTAGGCAAGTTTCAAATAAACCATGGGAGCTCCACAAGAACTTTAAAGGCACTTATATAGCCTTAGGGCATAGGTTTATTGGGAAGCCATAGGTTCCTTATCTAGAGGCTCATAATGTAGTCCCCAAGGATGTTGTAAATAGCACAAAGGTATAATGTTTATGATGTCACTAACTTTTCGTGATAAGGACATAAAGGCACTTTTACTAAAGTATAAAGTCAAGGTAGAGAGTGGGTTTATAGATATGTCAAATATTGGTTCTAAAGTGTGAC
This sequence comes from Torreya grandis, assembly GCA_037957365.1. Classification (NCBI taxonomy): domain Eukaryota; kingdom Viridiplantae; phylum Streptophyta; class Pinopsida; order Cupressales; family Taxaceae; genus Torreya; species Torreya grandis. The sequence goes on along the minus strand of JARHVA010002363.1, from coordinate 1,512,620 downwards.
CCTAATAATTGGACAATGCATAAATTCCATTTACAATTGTAGGACAAATATATTACATTCTTATAGCATGTATAGAATACAAAGGGACCTATATTCATATAATTAATGACCTTTGTGTAGATATTAGGTAAAGCCTATATGACGGGGAGTTTTAAAATGGTCACAACTATGTGTTCAATACATTATTATCCAATGTGGATTTACTAACCCCTCATGTGCTCATTTGAAGACCTCTCTGGGGAAGCTTCCCAGGGGGATTATAAGTGTTTATTGTAACTTGCCAATTCACAGATGTGCAAGTGGGGCCAAGATTTCCCCAACAGATCAATGGTGGGAATAACGCATTTATGCATTAAAAAGAAAAATTTTCTAAAGGGGAAAAAGTGTAAAATGGACAAATATGTGAAAATGTATATTGGAGCTAAAAGGGTACAAATGTTATTTTAACCTATGTTTGGCATTTTTCATCTACTTTATTTGTATGAAATCCTTCCATGGGAAAGATATTATAGGTTTGTGAGATGAATATGGACCACTCCTAGGAAGATATTTAGGCAACCATGAATCAAGAATATTTTCCAATCATCATTTCAAGATCAAGTTGTTCCATGGCATGCATAATGGAAGGGCAGTTGTCCAAAAGATTCCATATTTACCATCAATTAATAGAAAAGTGTCTCTAGGCAGTTGCACATAATAAAAAATCTATTTGGCTCCTCAAATGAATATCCTCCTTCTAGTTTGTGTGAAAGGCATTTTAAACCAAAATATCAAATGATATGCTCTAAGTCTTCATCATTCCTTGTTGAGACAGTTAGAACAATGATTTTTCTTGCAAATGGATGAATATCTCAAGTGTGGCAAAGGACATATTGTAGCTGGAAGCATCTTTGTAGACCTGAAAGTTTGTTTTGTAATTTTTAAAGTTGTGACCCATAGTTATCAATTTAAAAATGTATAGATAGGGGTTTTATCCTTTGTTCTAAGGTTGTTGGTCATTATTTTAAGTGTCCATTCTCTCTAAGTCTAGGTTCAACAAAAAAAATTCTAGGATTAATTATTGTGTGTAAATTTTGTATCCTTTGCTAAGGTGGTTGTAGTTGTATATCCATTAATAATATTTAAGATCATGTTTATGTCTCCATTGTAAAAAGAGCGATCTCGCCATGCTTGTCCCTATGGTAGCATTTTGAAGTACTGATGTGTGTAATATTTCTTTTCAAGTTAATAAAAATGCTTATGGTTCTTTATTATTTCTTGTAAAGGAAGTGCAGTGACATGTTTTGAAATAATTATTTATTGGACATTTGAGTTTGTTTTCACTATTGGTTGTCATTTTGAGCATAGATTTAAATTATAAACTCTTTTTGCATTACTTCAAGATAGGTTATTGAGTAAATTGTTAGGTCACCCTAGGTTTATGGATTTGATAGGGAAAAGCATTTGAAAGATTAGTTTCAGTGTATCTTCTAGTCTCTTAGGGATAATTTTTATTTACCATTGTCTTGCACATAATTTTTCTCTACATCTTTGCTAAGGAATAATGTCATGAAATACTGTAAGACACCCTACTATTTGGAAGCTACCAACATGCCACCCTTAATTTTATAATCATCTAATTTATCTTACCTTATCCTACCCTACAAATAATACACCTTGTTGCATACTATAAGTTTTATTTTCCTTGAAAATGTGTAAGATCTTCCATATTTGAAATACATTTTCAAATTGTGCTTTAAAATCCTAGCACTATAATTTTTAATTTATCCCCTTTATTGTTTAACATTCTTTAGAATGAATATTGTAGTCTCTTTCACATCAATCTTTAGTAGCTTGTGTATGACATGGAGAATTTATGTATTTCATGTGACAACCCTTCATGGGTAAAGTGTGCAAACTTGGTTATGCACTAGTCATATTTGTTCCTTGTGCCAAAAAACCTTGTGGAGATTGAATTGCATAATCTCTCTATGTGAGAAAGCTACCCCTTAGGTCTTCTCACCTTGGTTTAGGCAAAGCCAAAATTAGAAGGGAGCTAACCATACCCTTTACATGTGCCTCTCAGTCATTTTTTACATTTGGTCCAATCTTGATGCCAAACCCTTTCTTAGATACAATGACATACTAGCAAGATTTTCATCTTTTCTTGCCATTTTTATTTAAGTGTGCAAGGCCAAGTGTACAAGGTGTATAAATAGGAACCAACACTCTTTTAGAACCATTGTGAAGGTTTAAATTGTAATCTTGGCTACTTGTGTGTTGCCAAGGACTCTTGTAGAGAGATGTAAGTATTTCATGTTATGAAGTTTTATGTTGTTACTGCACTAGTTTGACCATCTTGGCCATCAATGCCACAACACTCCATTAGGGATGTGCTAAGAGATTTCTAAGGCTTGACATTTGACTTTTCTTGATTTTATTGAAAAGAGATGTTAAAGTAGCATGTTGGAAGGTGTTTCTTCCCTTTTGAATGTTATTCTAAAGTTGTAGTGTCTTTGGTTTCTATCTCATTAAACTTCAGCAATTTTGATTTTAGCATATATCACTATCAGTTTATTAACTATTCTATTCTAGAATTGTGATTCTAGTGGTGACTCTAATTTTTATTTTCTCATTTCAAGGAAGATTGGTGCCTATTATGAATCTTTGCTAACTTTTAGCTTTGAGTATTTTCTTGTTTTTAAAGTTGGAATGATTGAGATCATCCTTTAGAGGTGACCTATCAAACAAACTTGTCTCTCTTTTAAATATTCCTCAAATAAGAGGGAGAAGAATTTGGAAACCTATTAAAGGGTAGAGTTTAGCTGCTAAGGGTTGTCAAGATTTTGATAATCTTGAACTATTTATTAACCCTCCCATTATTGAGGACTATCATAAATATCTTAGAAATTCTAAAACTTATAGTCTTTGTATTACCCAACTCCTTCTCAACCAACTAAATCCCCTCCCAAGTTTGATCCACCAATTCCACCTCATTTACCCCCTCACATCCCTTTTCCAGTTGTTCTTGAACCTCGAATTGAACCACTCATGAGGTATAGGGACCAAGATGATAATGAGTACCTTACATTCTATGTTTTTAGAATAAGACCCATTAATTTTGATGAAATGGCAGGCTATCCTAATGAAGTCCCTAATGAAGATAGGAAATGCATACCAAAGTTTCAAGGGAAAAATGCAGGGAGTGGTGATCAACACTTGAGAGATTTTCACAATATCATTAAATATTAAGAGATTGAGTATGAGGATGTGTGCATTAAGTTGTTTATGCACATGTTGGAGGAAGATTCTTGTGAATGGTTCAATTTCCTTCCCATTTAATGCATTGATTCATGGGAAGAGATGTAGAATGTTTTTAGAATTTAGTCTTTCTTTGGAAAAATTAAGATTGTAAGGAGGTTTGTGTCCAATTTTATAGAGATCACTCAGCCCATTACTTTCATGTTGATTAAGGACCAAATCATCAAATGGGAGGAGAAGGCCATACAATAATTCAATGACATCAAAGGAGCTTTAAAGTTTGCTCCTATCTTGTCCAGCCCTAATTACACAAAACCATTCTAGATATTCTATTTTGCATCGCACAATACTATTTTTATTGTCTTTTTATAAAATAATGAAGAAGGTTGTGAGAGGCCCATTGATTTATTTAGAAAAGCTATGCAAGGTACTAAACTAAAATATACTATCATGGAAAAGAAATATTTTACTCTCTTGAAATCTATCAAGATGTTCAAGCCTTATAGTTTGAGTTTAAAGACTATTGATTATGGCATGCATACCATGGTGAAGGACATCTTGACTTTGATTGAAGAATCCATTAAGAGATGCAAGTGGGTAAACAAATTAAAATAGTATGACATGGATATTCAAACCACCAAGTTAATAAGAGGGATGGGTCTATCCAAGCGTATGACCGAGACCAATTTGTAAGATGTTGAGGTAAACAGTGTTGTTTTTAATGTTGATGATTCTTTAAGTCAATTAAGCATGTCTCTGTGGTATGCATGTATGTATATGTATATGTATGTATGTATATATATATATATATATATATATATATATATATATATATATATATATATATATATATATATATATATATATATATATATATATAGTTTACTACTTGAAAAATCTAAATTATCTCTTTGACTTAGATAAGAATCAAAGAAGAAATTTAAATATTGTCTCCCAAAAATACCTCTTGACTAAGGATGGATTAGCATGGATGAATCTAGATAGGGTTCTCCTAAGATGTGTGTTAAAAGAATAAACTATTGACCTGATTGAAGACTTCCATAGTGGAGTGTGTGGTGGTCATTCTGAGCCCAAAGTTATAGTTCATAAAATTTTAAGATCTAGTTATTGGTGGCCACCATTATTCAAATATGTTGCTCAAATACTTAGAAAATGTGAGAAATTCCAGTGTTTTGCTGGGAAGATGAAAGCTCCAGGTTATCTTCCCCTACAGCGTCGAATGATTGAAAGCCCATTTAGATAATGTGGAATGGATTTCATTAGAGAAATTATTGATTCATTAAGCACTGGACATATATGGATACTATTTTCAACTGACTACTTCACAAAATGGGTTGAAGTGGTCCCTATAAAGAAATCAACACACCATGTAGTTATAGATTTTTATTGAATTAGATTATTTATAGATTTCATGTGCCTATTAAAGTTGTTGCCGATAATGCTATAATATTCAAAGATAAACCTTTAGTGGCATTGTATAAAGAGTATGAGATTGAATTGACCTATGCTTCCAATTACAATCCTCAAGGGAATGGACAAGCATAATCTAATAATATGAACTTATTCAAAATCATTAGGCAAACATTAGATGCAAATAAGAAGGGGGTGAACATATGAAGTTTTCCTTATGGGTTGATAGGATTAAACCTAAGAGAGTGCTATTCAAAATCCTTTTTGAGATTGTTTATGAAACTCAATAATTTATACCTATGAATTTATAGTTACCCATCTATCAGCTCATGTAGAAACTAGAAGATGATGAGCAAATCATTCACTATGAAATAAGGATGAACCAAATTATTGAGCTTGATGAAATTACAAGACAAGCTCATGAAAGACACTTCAAGTTCAAGGAAAATATAAAGAAAATATTTCTTAGGAAGGTCACTCCAAGAACTTTCCAAGTAGGTAATCTAGTTCTACTTTGGAAGAGCAGGCATGAGGAGAAAGGAAAACATGGAAAATTTGATGCCTTATGAATGGCTCCCTATTCTATTTACTATCAAATTGGAGAACACACTTTCTTTTCAAGAGACCTAGATGGTGAAATACTAGAGCTACTAGTCAATGGTAAACATCTGAAGCACTTCTTAGATTAAGTCTGTCTGCAACTAAGTACATAATCATATAGTGTTTTGTCCTTTATTGTTTCATCACTGTGTTGCCCCTCTACTTTGGGATTTGTTTGTATATTTTCCCTTTGTGTTTTGTTATCTATTCATTTTCATATCCTCTTAATATATTTTTGTTAATTTTCCATTAATTTTTTAAGCCCTCATGATTTTTTTTTAAAAATGTTAAGTCTTGGTTGTATAACCCAATGGATTGGCACCTAGTCTTACATTTTGGGGTTCATTACACACCTAAAAGGGGTATTCATCCTTGAGAGAGAGTTAGTGTTAGTGCCCAAAATTACACTAAAATAATTGATCCCTTGTCAAGTATGAATGCCTGAGTTCAATTCTAATTTTCAAGTGCCTTTGGTCTATTAAAAAAAAAGCCAAGTGAGTTCATATTTGTGCACTTTGAAAAACCATCATTCCAATTACCCTAGGATAGACCCCCTAATTTAAATTCAATCTTAAGTAGAAATTTTTTAATATGTTATGGACTTAGTTGTAGTTTTATACTAAGGCTTGGTCATGTTTATTAAAATGACCAAACTTTAGTCAAAAAATGTTCATGTTTGGTCCCTTTTACTTCTTGTAGCTTGGTCCCTTTTATTTTATTTACATGGTTTGGCTAATGCTTGGTGTCCACTTCATTTGCTAGCATGGTCCAAATAAAGCTTAGTCCCTTTGTTTTACACTTAGCATAAAATTTTGTAGGTCTTTTTACTTTGGGAATTTTTCCTAAATGAAAATCTTGATGAAAGTCATTTCTTTGACAAAATGTCAAGTTCAAATCTTTCAGCCAAAAATCCCATATATTCTTTAGGGAAATTATTTCAAAAAAATTATCCTAATGAAGACAAAAATGTCAAAGACCAAATTGTTGTAGGAGAAGTGTCCAAAGAATTTCAAGATCAAAGCTTCGAAAAGGTTGACCAAGCATTATGACAGTCATGCAGACATCTTTGATGGTCATGTGAATGTCAAAATTTGGCTCAGTGATTATCTATTAGGGACTTAAAATTGATGGTCTCAAGGACATCATTATTGGTCATGTAGATATCAAATAATGGGTGTATGAGTATTAAAATTAAGCTTGAAGATTATCTATTAGGGGATTAAATTTGATGATCACGCGTACATCATTGATGGTCATGTAGATGTCTAATGATGAGTGAACAAATGTAAAATTTAAGTCATAGTGGACAACCAGTGGCATTTCATCCTTAGGATTTGTATTGATAGTCTATGTTCCATTGGGATTCAAGATCAATGGTATGTAATGATAATGGACTATTTAACGAATCTCCAATAAAATCTAAGACCATCACATGAAGAGAATGCATTAGCCAAGTAGAGCTAACATAGTAGGGAGCTAACCATACCCTTTATAGGTGCCTCTCAATCATTTTTTTCATTTGTTATAGTCTTAATTCCAAATATTTCCTTAGCTACAATTGCATACTAGTGGGTTTTTCATCTTTGTTTGTCATTTTTATTCAATTGTGCAAGGCTAAGTGTACTAGTTGTACAATTGGGAACCAACACTCTACTAACACCATTGCCAAGGACTAATTTCAAATCCTAGTTATTTGTGTGTTGTTGAGGACTCTTACAAAGAGATATAAGTATTTGATGTTGTGAATTTATCTACTCTTAATGCACTGATTTGACCATCTTGGTCGTCAATGTTGTATCACTCCACTAGGGACATGCCAAGAGTTTTTTAAGGCTTGGCATTTGAATTTTGTTGAGTTTATTTTAAAGAGATGATAAATTAACATGTTGGAAGGTGTTTCTTCCCTTTTTAATGTTATTCTAATTTTTTAGTGTCTTTGCTTTTTATCTCATTAAGCTTTAGCAAGTTTTATTTTAGCATATATTTCTATTATTTTATTAATTGTTATATTCTATAATTGTGATTCTAGTAGTGACTCCAATTTTAATTTTCTAGTTTCAAGGATGATTGGTGCCTATTCTGAATCTTTTCTAACTTTAAACTTTGAGTATTTTCTTGTTTACAAAGCTAGAAGGACTGAGATCATCCTTCAGAGGTGACCCATCAAAGAAACTTGTCTCTCATTTAAGTATTCCTCAAAGAAGAGGGAGACAAGTTTACAAGCCTATTGAAGGGTAGATTTCAACTGGTAAGGGTTGTCAAGATTCTCATAATCGTAAACTATTTATAAACCCTCCCATTGTTGAGGACTCATATCTCTCTTATAAATTCTAAAACCAATAGTCTTGTGTATTACCCAACTCCTTCTCAACTATCTGAATCCCCTTCCAAGTTTGATCCACCAAGTCCACCTCATTCACCCCCTCACATCCCTTTGCCAATTTTTCTTGAACCTCCAATTGAACCAATCATGAGTCATAGGGACCAAGATGAGAATGAGTGCCCTGCATTCTGTGTTCCAAGATTTAGACCCATTAATTTTGATGAAATGGTAGGCTATCCTAATGAAGTCCCAAATGAAGTTAAGAAATGCCTCCCAAAGTTTCAAGGGAATAATGTAGTGAGTGGTGATCATCACTTGAGATATTTTCATAATATAATTTAATATCATGAGGTTGAGTATGATTATATGTGCACTAAGTTGTTTGTACACACACTAGAGGAAGATCTTCATGAATAGTTCAATTCCCTTCTTGTTGGATGCATTGATTCATCAGAAGAGATGTAAAATGTTTTTAGAATTTAGTATGGTTCTAGGATTTATCCAAGGTTTCTTTTGGATAAGTTTGAAAATATCAAAGATAATCCTAATGAGTGTGTGTAATGCTTTAATACAAGGTTAAAAACTATGATGTGGCTACCCAAAAACATTAGGCCCAGTATTACAACATGCTTGATAAAATATTATGATGCCTTTGATAAGAAGGATACATACTACTTGATGGGCAAGGATCCCATGAACCTATGGTTAGAATTGAATATGGCCATCCAAATTGAAAATAATATAAAGTTTGTGGGAAAGCCCATGAACAAGTAGGTTGATGTAAAGTTGGTCAATCCAAAAAAGATACAGTTTACAAATACAACCAACCTTGAGGAGATTATTAAAACTTTGGCCTCTGCTGTCAAAGAAATGGCATATATATTGGATAGGGATGAGAAAGGGATACTTCATGTGTATTCTAGTCAAGAGAGGGATCTAAATATGAATCAAGCAGAAGGAGGACCTGCTTTCCACCATTGAGATAATGATAGAGGGAAGAGGCCTACACATGAAGAAAGAACATATAGAAATTAGAATAGAGGGGCTACAAAGAAGTGCCTGATCCTTTAAAGACTAAGGTAAATGCTATGAATTCTAAAATTGATATGGATTGATGTGACAAATGCTTCCTTCCACATCCCCCATGTTATATAGCTGAATTAGTTGATGAAGATGTGGATGAACTTGAGTCTACATCATCTGATGATGAGATCCTAATGTTCAATTGTCAAAGCCTCTAAAGTGAGATGACTACCTCCATGGAATTGTTGAGTGTTACTACTGTCAATCAATTTTAGAGTGTAGTTGAGAAAGTAAGTGTCCCAACTCCTAAATTTGCTTGTGACATTAATATGGAATAAGCATATGAATTGCCCATTCATGATTTTGATTTTATACATTCTATGATGATTAAATAATATGATGGGGGAATTTCCTTAGTTATGGACATGAAAATATTCATTAATGTAGAAATTTCCCAAGAGAAGGAGTATCACTTGAGAAGCAAATATCAGGCTAATGTTCCTCAAGACACTATCCCTACAAATCTAAAGTAAGGGATGCTAGTAAAGAAGCTAAAAAAACTACAGCATTCCCTAAAGCTTCCAAACTAGTGCCCATTTCCCAATTTGCTAATCCTATAGGTGTTCCATCCAATAATAGGGTACCCATGTTGTCTGATATCTATAAAGGTGGTAATAATGAGTTTAAATAAAATCCACCTTTGAAGGCTACAGTTAAAGATTCAAATCCATCCTAGCCTACTCCACTTCAGACTTTGGGTGATTGTATTCTAGTTGAAGGTGTTGTCACTCTTCCACCAAATACTCATCTTCATAAGTATAACATATGCGATATGGCCCAAGTATTGAGCGAATTGAAAGTCACTGTGCCACTTGTTTAATTATTAAGAATACTTGAATATAGGAAGACAACATTTATATACTTGGAATTTGGTGAAAGGTCATCTACAAATGAAATTGAGTTGCCCCAAATACCCCTAAAAAGTGATGAAGAATTAGAAGAGGTTATTGAACATGTTCTAGAGGTCTATTTAGGGACCACTTTGGTAGAAAGTCAATTGGATGTGGATCCATTTTATATAACCTTACTGATCAATGGTCTGATTGTTCACAACTACATGTTTAACTCTAGAGCTTCTTGTAATGTGATGCCCTTGGGTATCCTAAATGAAATTGGATTTAATATCATTTCATCCTTTGTTAAGTGTTATGCCATGGACTCAAAATAGGTTTCAATTTTTGGACAAGTCAAAGGAATAATTGTATAGTTGGCAATCCATCTTGATAAGTATCTAAATATGGATGTGGTAGTTGTAGACTACCCACCTAAGTGGGGGATGTTGTCATGAAAATGGGATGTTAGCATGGGTGTAAGTGTATAGATGGACCTTTCCTATGCCACCATTCTATTGGAGGGTTAGATGGTGAATATTTATAGAGAGATGAAGATGCTACATGTAATTGAAGATCTAAAACATGTTCTTAATGAATTGTTGTACATGAAATTTAAGATTGGAAACTTTGTTAGGAATGTTGATACTAGTGAATAGCCTATTGCTCTTGATGTTGAACCTAACAAAGAAAATGTAGTCTATGATATGTGCTTTGACGAGGCTTGTTCTAATCTTAGAAATGGAGTTGGGGTCATTTTTTATGCCCCAAATGGTAAATGTTTCATGTATTATTTTTATTTGTCTTTTGAATGCACAAATAATATTATTGAGTATGAGTCACTCTTGTTGGGTCTATGGATTGCCTAAAAATATGGAATTAAAAGTTTGATTATAAAGGGTGATTTTGAACTAGTGGCAAATCAAGTCTAAAGTGCTTTTGCCACAAAAAATAAGAGGTTGAAACAATATCATAATGTTATTTGGGATTTGTTGTATTTTTTTGATGTATTCAATTTATTTTATCATGATAGGAGTTTCAACCAAGAATTTTATATAATTTTAGGGCTAGGTGCTTAGTTTGATATTGCAAATATGAGCCCTCATTGTCAGTGTAAAATGGAGGTACTTGTCAGGCCTTCAGTCTGAGACAATGTTCATTATTGGCAAGTGTTTGATTTTGATGATCAGATTAGAAGGTTTTAAATTATGAAGATGAGTTCCATGATCATCTCATAGACTTGGAATACATGGTTAAGGTTTGTGAAGGACAAGAAACAATGTTTGGGAAAGACATTATTCAGCTAAAGATGAACATGCTCCCAAGGGGTTTGGTATGTTTAGAAGTGTCTTTTGATAGAGTGGATAGAATCAAATCAAGATAATCATTCATCTCAAAAGACATGACTGATTGAAACTTGGGTTCTCATGAGAATCCAAGAAAGGTTTGGCTGGTTACTCACCTAAGTGCAACTGAGGATCAAGTTTACATGCAATTGCTAAGGAAGTACCAAGCTTTCTTAGCATGGTCCTATTCTGAGCTAAAAGTGTATAGAAAAGATTTTTTCTAGCATATCATCCCATTGAAACCTAATAATAATCCTTTCAACAAAAAATAGAGACCTATTAACCCCATCTTGGCCACCAAGATGAGGGATGAATTAAATAAGTTAAAGGATGGTAGAATCATTTAGCCCATCAGGTACTCATCAAGGGTTACAAATTTAGTCCCTATGAGAAAGAAGAATGATGATATCCACTTATGTGTGGATGTTAAGAATTTGAATAAACCTTATCTAAAATATAATTATCCACTACCTAATATGGATAACCTACTAGAAAGTGTTACTAGATCATAGATGTTGTCCACATTAGATAGTTTCTCAGGTTATAACCAAGTTGTGGTTAAGGAATACAAGAGGTATAAGACTACATTTACAATGCCTTGGGGTACATATGTATTTATGAGGATGCCTTTTAGGCTGAATAATGTTGGTTCAATGTTCAAGTGAGCTATGAACATTTACTTTTTCAAGGATAATTAACTAGTTCATTATTTTGTATCAGGATGACATTAATATGTACTCCAAGACTAGAGAAGAACATTTGGAGAATCTAGAAAAAGTATTTATTAAATGTAGGTAGTTTAGCATTTACATTAATCTAAAGATGTACCACTTTGGAGTATAAAAAGCCAAGTTTTTGGGACATATATTGTCCAAGGATGGTGTCATGATTGGCCTCAAAAGGGTATAAGCCATTGACAAATTGCCTATCTTATAGTCCAAGAAAGGAATTCAATCTTCCTTTGGACAAATTAAATTTTTAAGGAGGTTTATGTCTAATTTTAAAGATATAACTCTACCCATTACTTCCATGCTCAATAATGACCAAATCATTAAATGGGAGGAGACGGCCATGCAAGCATTTAATGACATCAAAAGAGCTTTAAAGTCTGTCAGGATCTAAAACACAAAGCCTTGATACCACTTGTTAGGAACCACTCCTTAAGATTACACTTGATTACCTTTTGTATAAGAAACTAAACACAGAATTAAACTAGAAGTAATAAGTAACTAGAATTTAGAAATAGCACAGAATATGAGAGACAATACAATCTTGTATTAACACTTTTCCAGAAGGAAATACAATGAAGAAATCACACTCTTCCCACACCTCTCAGATGTATAATAATTCTCCCTCAAGATTTCTCTCTCTCTCAATTACAAACCAACTCAAAACACAGAGTTGTTCCCTCCACCAGTCATTTGTGACAATCAACTCAGCCATTTTTTTTGCCTACAATACCAGTCCACCAAGTACTCCAGGTACTCCAAGTAGATCTCCTTGATCTTGCACACCTATAGATCTAACTGATCTTACTTGCCATGTAGATCTCCCTGATCTTGCACAACCTACAGATCAACTGATCTTACACACCTTGAGATAACCAATCCAATTGTTGTTTTTGCCTTCAAGTTGAGGATCTAATCCTTGTCCTTAGACTTGTCCTTGATTACAATACAGCCCCATGGGTCTATTAAATAGATCCCAAAACAAACAATAATTATAAATGTAGACTCAAGACTAAAATTAGTCTTTACATGCAAACTAACTGTCCATATAAAATTAGACTAGTTCTGGAGACGCATGCAAATGCACATACACACAGGTTGCCAACGTCAATTCCTATCTGATTGATGTCGGCCAACCCCTAACTAATGTCGATTACTGTGTACACTAAATATGATTGATGTTAGTTGGCCTGATCGACGTCAGTTACTTTGACACTTAACAACCTCCACCATTTACATAACAGTGAAGATTTTAGCTCCACAACCTAACAATCTCCCACTTGGAGATAAATAGCTACACCTGTACTTGTACCTATACATCTTCTAATTTTGTTTCCTGGATTGTATCCCTCTTCAATTTTAATCTTGAAGACCAACAGAAGTTGAATGAAGATTCAACTTCTCCTTTGTTCCTGGCTTTGTTAACATTTTCACAGGGTTCTTATCCTTGCTAGCCACTGTGACTGCAACAACCTTCTACATCTCTGAAATCTAGCTAACCACTGTACCACCAATAGTGAACACATATCCTATGGTGCTTCTCTTATCATCCAAATCACCTACCATATCTGAATCTACATACCCATGTAGAGAAGTGCTTGACCCTGCATAGCATAAATACCTACTGCTCATCCCTCTCAGATATCTGAGAATCCACTGAACTGCTTTCCAGTGCTCCTTTCTTGGATTGGCCATAAACCTATTGACAACTCCCACTACTTGGGTAATATCAAGTCTAGTACATACCATGTACCCAACCTCATCATTTGATTCAAGACACTTTTCATAGCTCAACTTGAACTATCCAACCATAGGTGTGCTTACCGATTTTGCATCCTACAAATTGAACCTCTCCACTACCTTATTCACATAATCCTCTAGAGACAAAATCAACCTATGTTTTTCCCTATCTCTAGAAATACTTGTGCCAAGGATTTCTAGTCCTAAATCCTTCTTGGCACATGTCTAAGCTACTTTTACCTTTAGCTCAACAAATCCTTGCATGTGTGACCCTACAACAAGCATATACACTACATACAGTAATAGGATAATGTAGCTAATATTATCCAACCTGGTAAAATAAACATAATGGTCACATTGACATTGACTAAAGCCATGCTTTGTCATACACCTGTTAAACCTATATCACTGTCCTGGAGCTTGCTCAAGACCATATAACCTAGCCTTCTATCTCACCTATTCATTCTCTCCTTTCTTTAACTTGTGAATCCATTTGTATTTTAGTGCTTTCATTTCAGCTTGTAACTCTACCAAATCTCCCATTTAGTTCTCTTCCAAGGAATCAATTTCCTCATTCATGTTATGCTCCCACTATTCCCTAGATTCTACCTACATTGCCTCTTCAAAACTTCATGATTCTTAACCATCAGTGAGCAATAAGTAGTATAAAGAAGGGGAATAATGAATTTGAGGCTTACTTACCCTTTCAGTCCTCCTCATGGGCATTTGAGACTCCTTGATAGCTTGTTGTCTGCCCAAAATCTATTTTAACAATGACCGATCTCGGTCACCTCTGGCCGACCTTGGTCTACACTCAACCGATGTTGATTCCTCCTAATCACCAATGTTGGTTCCTTGACCAACGTCAGTGTCCACCTGCTTGACATCACCAACTTTGGTCTTCACATGACCGACATCGGTTCCTGCTTGATCAACGTCAGTTCTCACCTGACCGATGTCAGTAACTGTGTTTTCTTGTGAGTGATGATTTTTACCTATGAGCTCATTTTGGATCATAACCTTGTCTAAATCAACACTACCCTGCTCAGAATTATTCAGCCACTTGAGCTGATCTCTGTCCATCATTTTCTCCTTGAAAACCAAGGCTTTCCAATGATTATCATTTGACTTAAGAACATGCATTCCCTTCTCACTCATGTGACCAAGCCTATAGAGCCACATCTTTGCATCTACATCTGAAGTAGATAAAATAGAAGGAGAATCAGTAATATAAGTAGATAGATAAATTGTACCTACTTTCTTACCTCTTTTTAAAACAAGTGCACCCTTGGAAACTTTCCAAGATTCTGCTGTGAGAGTTACTATGCAACCCTCATCACCCAACTTTCCTACAGAAATCAAATTCTTCTTTAGGACTGGGACATGCATGACATCCTTTAACACCCATGTGTTGCCATTCTACAATTTCAGCTGCACTTCCCCTTTGCCAACCATTTGACAAGGCTTACCATCCCCTAAATAAATTTTTCCAAAGTCTCCATGGACATAATCATGAAAAAATTCTCTATTTGGGGTTGCATGGAAAGAGGCACCAGAATCTAAAACCCAAGATTCCACTTTATCCAAGGACATACAAGAGCATCCTGTGCAACAATACCTACATCTTTTGCTTCTTCATTTCCTTCATACTGGTCTTCTTTCAACCAATAATCTTTCTTTACATGCCCTTTCTTTCCACAGTTCCAGTAGGTTATAGCTCCATTTCTAGATTTGGATCTACTGCCTATCTTTGACCTTCATTTCCCTTGCTTGCTCTTCTCTCTTTGCCTTCCCCTGCTTTCAACACTTAAAGCATTACCTGATGATTCCCTTGTGCTTTTCCTACAAATTTCTTCATTCAAGATTACACTAACAACATCATCAAATTTTAAGATATTTGAAGCAGATGCAGTATTACTAACTACCATTACCAAACTATCCCAACTTTTAGGTAAAGAGCATAAGATTAAGAGAGCCTTAATTTCATCATCAAAATCTATATTGACTGAAACTAATTGATTTACTAATACATGGAAATCACTAAGATGACTATGTACCGATCCACCTTTCTACATTTGCAAATTAAATAATTGCTTCATAAGAAATACCTTATTAGAAGTTGAGGATTTTTCATATAAATTTGCCAAAGATTCCATTAACTCTATTGTTGTCTTTGCCTGTGATAAGTTGGAAATCATAGACGATGTCAGGCTCAACCTTATAGATCCCAGAGCCTTCCGATCAAGAACATTCCATTCTTCATCTTTCATATCTACGATCTTGTATGCAACCCCACCCAATGGTAAGTATAGATCTTTCTGATACAGATAATCTTCTATTTGCATCCTCCATAATTGATAATTCTTGCCATTGAATTTTTCCATTCTTAGCTTACTTTCTTCTACCATTGCTTTACTCCCACTCAATCAGAAACCCCTGAGAGTGACCTATAATCAACAAACACTAACCTGCTCCGAACTTGACTCTGATACCACTTGTCAGGATCTAGAACACAAAGCTCTGATACCACTTGTTAGGATCCACTCCTTAAGAGTACACTTGATTACCTTTTGTATAAGCAACTAAACACGAAATTAAACTAGAAGTAATAAGTAACTAGAATTCAAAAATAGCACAGAATATGAGAGACAATACAATCTTGTATTAACACTCTTCCAGAAAGAAATACAATGAAGAAATCACACTCTTCCCACACCTCTTAGATGTACAATAATTCTCCCTCAAGAGTTCTCTCTCTCTCAATTACAAACCAACTCAAAACATAGAGTTGTTCCCTCCACCAGTCATTTGTGACAATCAACTCAATCGTTTGTTTTGCCTACAATACCAGTCTACCAAGTACTCTAAGTACTCCAAGTAGATCTCCTTGATCTTGCACACCTACAGATCTAACTAATCTTACTTGCCATGTAGATCTCCCTGATCTTGCACAACATGTAGATCAACTGATCTTACACACCTTGAGACAACCAACCCAATTGTTGTTCTTGCCTTCAAGTTGAGGATTTAATCCTTTTCCTTAGACTTGTCCTTGATTACAATATAGCCACATGGGTATATTAAATAGATCCTAAAATAAACAATAATTAGAAATTCAAACTCAAGACTAAAATTAGTCTTTACATGCAAACTAATTGTCCGTCTAAAATTAGCCCAGTTCTGGAGACGCATGAAAATGCACATACACACAGGTTGCCGACGTCAGTTCCTATCTGACCGATGTTGGCCAACCCCTAACTGATGTTGGTTACTGTGTATGCTAAGTATGACTAATGTCAGTTGGGCTAATCGACATCGGTTACTCTGACACTCATCAACCTCTACCATTTGCATAATAGTGAAGCTTTTAGCTCCACAACCTAACAAAGTCTACTCTTGTTTTGGCCAACCCTGATTACACAACTATTTTAGATATTCTCTTTTTAATCATATAATAATGTTTCCACTATATTATTATAAAAAAATAAAGTTCATGATCAACCCATATATTTCTTTAGCAAATCTATGCAAGGTCCTGATCTAAATTATACCATCATAGAAAAGTAAGCTTTCACTCTCTCAAAAGCTATCAAGATTTTCAAACCTTATATTCTAAGTTTAAATACTATTTATTATGTTATGTATACCATGGTGAAGGACATCTTGACTTAGACTAAATTATCTAGCAAGATATGCACGTGGGTCAACAAGTTACAAGAGTATGATGTCTGAAATAATTTTCCTGATGAAGACAAAAATTCCAAAGACTAAATCATTATGGGAGAAGTATCCAAAGATTTTCAAGAGAAAAGCTTTCAAAAGGTTGACCAAGTATTATGATATCTAAATGTACATATTTAATGGTCACATAGACATCAAAATTTATCTCAATGATTATCTATCAGGCACCTAAAATTGATGGTCATGTAGATGTCATTGATGGTTGCAAAAACATCAAATGATGGGTCCATGAATGTCAAAATTACACTTGGTGATTATCTACTAGGGGATTAAATTTCATGGTTGAATATACATCATTAATGGTCATGTGGACATTAAATGATGGGTGCACAAACATCAAATTTAATCCATAGTGGATAGTTACTGCCATTTTATCCTTCAGATCTAGATCAATGGTCTGCATTCTATTGGGATTCAAGATCATTGGTGTGTAATGATAGTGGACTATTTAATGAAGCTCCAAGTAAATCCAAAACCACCACATGGTGAGAATACATTAGCATAACATAATGACATAGTAGAGAGTTGACCATACCCTTTATATGTGCCTCTCAATCATTTTCTACATTTGGTCCAATCTTGATGCCAAACCCTTCCCTGACTACAATGACATACTAGTGGGTTTTTCATCTTTGCTTTCCATTTTTATTAAAGTTTGCAAGGTCGAGTGTATGAATTATACAATTAGGAACCAACACTCTTTTGGAAATATTACTGAGGATTAAATTTAAATCTTAGTTACTTGTGTGTTGCTAGGAACTCCTATAGAGAGTTGTAAATATCTCATGTTATGAATTTATCTATTGTTACAACACTGATTTGACCATCTTATTTATCAACATTATAGCACTCCATTGGAGATGTGCCAAGATTTTTTTAAGGCTTGACATTTGACTTCTACTAAGTTTATTTTAAAGAGTTGTTAAAGTATCATGTTGGAAGGAGATACTTCCCTTTTAAACATTATTCTAATGTTTCAATGTCTTTGATTTCTATCTCATTAATCTTTAGCAAGTTTGATTTGAGCATGTATCATTATTAGTTTATTAACTGTCATATTCTAGAATTATGATTCTAGTGACAACTCCAATTTTTATTTTCTAACTTCAAAGAAGGCTAGTGCCTATTCTAAATCTTTGATAACTTTTAGCATTGAGTATTTTATTTTTTGGAAAGTTGAAAGGACTAAGATCATCCTTCAGAGGTGACCCATCAAATAAACTCATCTCTCCTTTAAATATTCCTCAAAGAAGAGGGAGACAATTTTGGAAGCCTATTAAAGGGTAGAGTTCAACTATTAAGGGTTGTCAGTATTTTGATAATCTTGAACTATTTATCAACCCTCTCATTATTGAGGACTATCATAGCTCTCCTAGGAATTCTAAAACCTATAGTCCTATGTATTACCTAGCTCCTTCTCAACTAGTTGTATCCCCTCCCAAGTTTGATCCACCAAGTACACCTCATTCACCCCCTCACATCCCTTTACTAGTTGTTCTTGAACCTCTAATTAAATAAATCATGAGGTATAGAGACCAAGATGAGAATGAGTGCCCTACATTTTTTGTTCCCAAATTTAGACCCAATAATTTTGATGAAATTTTAGGCTATCCTAATGAAGTCCCAAATGAAGTTAGGAAATGCCTCCCAAATTTTCAATAGAATAATATAGTGAGTGGTGATCAATACTTGAGAGATTTTCATAATATCATTAAAGATTATGAGGTTCAGTATGAGGATGTGTGCATTAAGTTATTTGTGCACACATTGAAGGAAGATGCTTGTGAATGGTTCAATTCCCTTCCCACTAGATGCATTGATTCATGGGAAGAGATGTAGAATGTTTTTAGAATTTAGTATGGTGATAAAATTGATCCAAGGTTTATTTTGGTTGAGTTTGAAAACATCAAAAAAAATCCTAATGAGTGTGTGCAATAATTCAATATAAGGTTCAATGAAACTATGATGTGTCTGACAAAAACATTAAACCCAATGATACATCATGCTTGATAAAATAATGTGATGCCTTTGATAATAAGGTTATGTAATACTTGAGGGATAAGGCTCCCATGAACCAATGGTTGGCATTAAATATGGCCATCTAAATTAAAAATAACATAAAGGCTGTGGGAAAGCCCATGAACAAGAAAACTAATGTAAAATTGGTCAATCTAGAGAAGACATAGTCTACAAAGACAACCAACCTTGAGGAGACTATTAAAATTTTGGCCTCTACTATCAAATAAATGTCATACAATTTGGCTAGGGATAATAAATAGATCCCTCATGTGTTTACCAGTCAAGAGAGAGCTAAAAATCTAAATCAAGCACAAGGAAGGCCTACTTTCCACCATCAAGATAATGAGAGAGGGAAGAGGCCTACATGTGAAGAAAGAATGAATAGAAATTAGAATAAAGGCACTAGAAAAGAAGTTCTTGATCCTTTAAACACCAAGGTAAATGCTATGAATTCTAACATTGATATTGATTGGTGTGATAAGTGATTCCTTCCACATCCCCCATATGATACAATTGATATAGTTGATGAAGATGTAGATGAACTTGAGTTTGTGTCATCTGATGATGAGATCCTAATGTTAAATTGTCAAAACCCTTAAAGTGAGATGACTACCTCCATGGAATTGCTAAGTGATACTACTGTCAATAAATTTGAGAGTGCATTTGAGAAAGTAAGTGTCCCAACTCCTAAATTTTATTATGAAAATAATATGGCACAAGCATATGAATTTCCCATCCATGATTTGGATTTTTTACATTCTATGATGATTAAGAAATATGATGGGGGAATTCTTTCAGTTGAGGACATGTAGCTACTCATTAATGAAACAATTTCCCAAGAGGAGTATCACTTGAGAAGCAAATATTATGTTACTGTTCCTCAAGACACTTACCCTATAAATACAAAGTTATGGGATGATAGTAAGGAATCTAAGAAAACTACAATAGTCCTAAAAGCTTCCAAACCAGTGCCCATTTCCCATTTTTCTAAGCCTAGAGGTGCTACAGCCAAGAATACAGTACCCATGTTGTCTAAGATCCCTAAGGGTGCTAATAATGAGTTTTAAAAAATCCACCTTTGAAGGTTATTGTTAAAAATTCAAATTCATCCTATCTTACTCCACTTCAAACCTTGGGTGATCATATTCTAGATAAAGGTGTTGTCACTCTACCACCAAATACTCCTCTTCCTCAGTATAACGTATATGATATGGCCAAGTATTGAGGAAAATTAAAGTCATCATGCCACTTGTTGAATCATTAAGAATACCTAAGCATAGGAAGAGAGTATTTAAATTCTCGGAATTTGGTGAAAGGTCAGCTACAAATGAAATTGAGTTGCCTTAAACACCCCCAAAAATTGATGAAGAATCATAAGAGTTTATTGAACCTAATCTAGAGGTTTGTTTAGGGATTACTTTAGTACAAAGTTAGTTAAATGTGGATCCATTTTATATAACCCTATTGATCAATGGTCTAATTTTTCACAACTTCATGTTTGACTCTAGAGCATCTTGTAATGTGATGCCCCTGGGTGTGCTAAATGAAATTGGAGTTAATATCACATCCATCTTTGCAAGTGTTATGTCATGGACTCATGAGAGGTTCCAGTTGTTGGATAGGTTAAGGGATTAGTTGTACAATTGGTAGTTTATCCTGGTAAGTATATGAATATGGATGTGGTAATTGTAGACTGCCCACCTAAATGGGGGATGTTGATGTCACAAAAATGGGATACTATCATGGATGGAAGTGTGAAAATGGACCTTTCTTACACTAATATTTTGTTGGAGGGTAAGATGGTCAAGCTTTATAGAGAGCCAAAGATTCTACATGTAATTGAAGATCCAAAATGTGCTCTTAATGAAGTGTGTACACAAATGTTGAGCTTGGCAACTTTGTTGGGAATGTACTAGTAAACAACCTACTATTATTGATGTTAAACCTAAAAAAGAAAATTTAATCTAGAAGATGTGCTTTGATGGTGCTTGCTCCAATCTTGGAAATAGAATTGGGGTCATTTTTATGCCCCCAATGTTAAATGTTTCATGTTTTCTTTTTAGTTGCCCTTTGAATGCACAAATAATAATACTGAGTATGAGACACTCTCGCTAGGTATATGGATTGCCCATGAATATGGAATTAAAAGTCTAATTATAAAGGGTGATTTTTAGCTAGTGGTAAAGTAAGTACATAGTGTTTTTGCCATAAAAATAAGAGGTTGAAATAATATCATAATGTTGTTTGGGATTTACTTGATTTTTTTATGCATTTAATTTGTGTTATCATGATAGAAGTTTCAACCAAGAATCTGATAGACTTGTAGAGATAGGTGCTTAGTTTGATATTTAAAATATGAGCCCTCATTATCAGTCTTAGGTGGAGGTACTTGTCAGGCCTTCAGTCCCTGACAATGTTCATCATTAGTAGGTTTTTGATGATGATGATCAGATCAAAAGGTTTCTAAATTATGAAGTTGAGTTCCATGATTAGCTCATAAAATTGAAATCCATGGTTTGGGTTTGTGAATGAAAATAAATCTTTTTTGGGAAGGACATTATTTAGATAAAGAAAAACACACTCCTAAGGGGCTTAGTAAGTTTAAAAGCATCTTTTGATGGAGAAGATAAAATCAAATCAAGATACTCATTCATCTCAAAAGATGTGACTAAGTGCAACTTGGGTTATCATGAGAATACAAGGAAGGTTTGGTTGGATATTAACCTAAGTGCAACTGAGAAGCAAGTTTACATGTAACTACTAAGGAAGTAACAAGATTTATTAGCATGGTCTTATTCTAAGCTAAAAGTGTATATGGAATATTTGTTCTAGGATATCATCCCATTGTATCTTGATAATAAGCCCTTCAGGTAGAAATATAAACCTATTAACCCTATCTTATCCACCTAGATGAGGGATGAATTAAAGAAGATGAGGGATGGTGGAATCATTTAGCCCATCAGGTACTCATCATGGGTTAATAATTTAGTCCATGTGAGAAAGAAGAATGGTGATATTTGCTTATGTATGGATTTCATGAATTTGAACAAAGATTCTTTAAAAGATAATTATCCCCTACCCAATATGGAGAACCTACTAAAAAGTGTTATTGAATTAGATATGTGTTCTAAATTAGATGACTTCTCAGGTTATAACCAAGTTGTGGTGAAGGAATCTGAAAGGTCTAAGACTAAAATCACTACACCTTAGGGCACATATGTATATATGAGTATGCCTTTTGAGTTGATGCATATTGGTGAAACATTATAGTGATCTATGAACATCACTTTTGTAGGTATTAGTAACTAGTTCATTAATGTGTATCAAGATGACATTACTATGTACTCCAAGACTAAAGAAGAATATTTGAAGCATCTAGAAAAGTGTTGATTAGATACATGCAGTTTGACATTTATCTTAATCTAAAGAAGTGCCACTTTGGAATACAAAATACCAAGTTATTAAGACATATAGTGTCTAAGGATGGTGTCATTGTTGACCCCAAAAGGGTAGAATCCATTAACAAAGTGCTTATACCATAGTCTAAGAAAGGAATTCAGTCTTTCTTTGGAAAAATTAACTTTGTAAGGAGGTTTGTGTCCAATTTTGTAGAAAAAAATCAGCCCATTACTTCCATGATAAAGAAGGACCAAATAATCAAATGGGAGGAGAAGGTCATACAAGCATTAAATGTCAACAAAGGAGCTTTAAATTCTACTCCTATCTTGGCCATCCCTAATTACACAAAGCCATTCCAGATATTCTCTTTTTCATCATACAATACTATTGATGTTGTCTTATTTCAAAAGAATGAAGAAGATCATGATCATCCCATATATTTATTTAGAAAATCTATGTAAGGTCTTGAAATCAACTATACCATCATGGAAAAGCAATTTTTCACTCTCTTGAAAGTTTTCAAGATGTTTAGGCCTTATATTATGAGTTTAAAGACTATTGCTTATGTCTTGCATACCATGGTGAAGGGCATCTTGACTCAGACTAAAGTATCCAGTAAAAGATGTAGGTGGGTCAACAAGTTATAAGAGTATGACATGGATATTTATACCACCAAGTTAGTAAGATGGATGGGTCTAGCCAAGCTTATGGTTGAGACCAATTTTCAAGATGTTGAGGTGAACATTGTTTTTTTTAATGTTGATGACTCTTTAAGTCAATTTAGTATGTCTCCATGGTATAGAGATATTGTTTACTACTTGAAAAATATAAATTGTCCCCTTGATTTGGATAAGAATCAAAGAAGAAATCTCAAGCTTTTTTCCCAAAAATACCTCTTGATTGAGGTTGGACTAGCATGGAAGAATCTAGATGGGGTTCTCCTAAGATGAGTAATAGAAGAACAAACTACTAATATGATTGAAGACTTCCATAGTGGAGTGTGTGGTTTTAATTTTGTCCTAAAGTTATAGCTCATAAAATTCTTAGAGATGGTGGTTTATAGACATCATTATTCAAAAATGTTGCTCAAATAGTTAGAAAATGTGAGAAATATCAGTGCTTTGCTAGGAGGATGAAAGCTTAAGGTTATCTTCCCTTATAGCTTATTATGATTTAAGGCCCATTCAAATAATTGGGAATGGATTTCATTGGAGAATTTATTGATTCATCAAGCATTGGACATAGATGGATACTAGATAAAACTGACTACTTCACAAAATGGGTTGAAGTGGTCCCTACAAATAAAGTAACACACCAGGTAGTTATGGGATTTTTTAATGAATCAAATTATTTTTATATTTGGTGTGCCTATTAAAGTTGTTTTTTATAATGATATGATATTTAAACATAAACCTATAGTGGCATTATGTAAAGAGTATGGGATTGAATTGATCTATGCTTCCAATTACAACCCTTAAGGGATGGGCAACCAAAATCTATTAACAAAAACTTACTCAAAATCATTAGGAAAAAAATAAAAGCAAATAAGAAGTGGGGTGAATAACTAAATTTTACCTTATGAGATGATAGGATTACACCCAAGAGAGCTAGAGGCAAAAGCCCTTTTGAGCTTGTTTATAGAGCTCAAGCAGTTTTGCCTATGAATTTATAGTTGCCCATCTATCATCTCATACAATAACTAGAATATGATGAGCAAATAAATCAATATGAATGTAGGATGAAATATATTATTGATCTTGATGAAATTATAAGACAATATCATGAATGACACCTCAAGTTCAAGGAAAATCTAAAGAAAATATTTGATAGGAATGTCACTCCAAAAAATTTCCAAGTAGGTGATCTGGTTCTACTTTGGGATAGTAAGCATGAGGGGAAAGGAAAACATGACAAATTTTATGCCTTCTAGATGTGTCCCTATTCTATTGACTATCATATTTGAGGACACACTTTCTCCTTAAGAGATATGGATGGTGAAATACTAGAGCTACCATTCAATGAAAGACATTTGAAGCACTTTCTAGATTGAGTCCATTTATAACTATGTACATAATTATATAGTGTTTTATCCTTTGTTTTTTATCATTTTGTTGCCCCTCTACTTTGGGCCTTATTTTTATATTTTCCCTTTGTGTTTTGTTGTCTATTGATTTTCAAATCTTCCTAAACTATTTTTGTCAATCTACCCTTATTTTGTTGGGCCTCCATGAATGTTTGTTGAAAATATTAAGTCTTGACTCTATAACCCAATTGATTGGATTATCATCTTACATTTTAGAATTATTTTCACACCTTTAGGGGGTATGAATCCCTAGGTGAGAGCCATTGTTAGTTCATAAAATTTCACTAAAGCAATTGGGACCTTATTAAGTATGAATGCCTGAGTTTATTTCCCAATTCTAATTTTCAAGTGTCTTTGGTATGTCAAAAAAAATCCAAGTGAGTTCATGTTTGTGCACTTTGAGAAACCATCATTCCAATTGCCCTAGCCTAGACCTCATAATTTAAAATAACTCTTAAGCGGTAACATTTTAACATATTATGGACTTAGTTGTATTTTTAATACTAAGTCTTGGTCATGTTTATTAACATGACCAAACCTAATTAAAAAATTGTTCATGTTTGGTCCCTTTTACTTCCTGTAGCCTTATCCTTTTTATTTTATTTCCATGGTTTGGCTAATGCATGTGGTCCACTTCATTTTTTAGTGTGGTTTAAATAAAGCTTTGTCCCTTTATTTTACACTTAGTATAAAAGTTTGTAGGTCTTTTTCCTTTGGGCATTTTACTCATACAAAAATCCCAATGAAAGTCATTTCTTCAGGAAAATGTCAAGTTCAAATCTTTCAAAAATAATGTCATGCCCATATATTATTTGAGGAAATTATTTTAGAAAAAATATCCAAAATAATTATCTCGACAAAGACAAAAATGCTAAAGACCAAATTGATGTAGGATAAGTGTCTAAAGAATCTCAAGAACAAATATTTCAAAAAGTTAACTAAACATTGTGATGGTCACACAAACATCTATGATGGTCATTCAAATGCCAAAATTTGGCTTAGTGATTATCTATTAGGGGATTAAAATTGATGGTCATGTGGATGTCAAATGATGGGTGTGTGAATGTCAAAATTAATCTTGGTGATTATCTATCATGGGCTTAATGTTGATGGTCACACAGATTTTATTGATGATCACATGAACATTAAATAATGGGAACATGAATGTCAAATTTAAGCTATAGTGGACATCTAGTGACATTTGATCCTTTGGATATATATCGATGGTCTATGTTTCATTAGGCTTCAACATCAGTGGTGTGTAATGATAGTGTATTATTCAACAAAGATCTAAGAAAATACAAGACCACCGCGTGGTGAGAATGCATTAGCCTAGTAGATCTGACATAGTAAGGAGCTGAATATACCCTTTATAGGTGCCTCTAAGTCATTTTATTCATTTGGTCTAGTCTTGATGCCAAACCCTTCCCTAGATATAATGACATAGTAGCTATTTTTTCATCTTTGCTTTCCAATTTTATTCTAGTGTGCAAGGCTAAGTGTATGAGGTGTGCAATTGGGAACCAACAACACCATATATGTAAAATGAACACTTAACCTTTTGAGTATCTATAATCTTATGAGTTTCTATGAAAATTAAGGGTCAACTTATTTATGTATTTAATTAAATTTTATTTATTCATTTCATTAAAATTTATTTATGCAGTTGGAGCCTATGTGTATGGAGATATTTAAACACAAGTATATGGAGTAAAAAT
This sequence comes from Torreya grandis, assembly GCA_037957365.1. Taxonomy (NCBI): domain Eukaryota; kingdom Viridiplantae; phylum Streptophyta; class Pinopsida; order Cupressales; family Taxaceae; genus Torreya; species Torreya grandis. The sequence continues at coordinate 1,486,339 of JARHVA010002363.1, read as the reverse complement.
GTCTACCTTGAGCATAAAGTTGTGGAGCTTGATATGAAATTAATTACATAGATGTCCCATAGTGGTTCTATCCAATAAGCCCATCAAATTTTATAACTACCACTAACTTGTGCTCTCCAAGTTATGTTCTTCCCAAAGATAATGGTAGATGGTGTAATACTCCTCTCCATCATTTTGATCTCTCATAGCTAACTTTATTTATGGTGGATGAGTATCAAGATAGCATTGTCCCAATATTACATAGAAGATTAGTTAAATAATTATATTGTTGAAATCTAACACTTTAAAAATAAATTAATATTATACTACATTTTTTTGATGATAAGATTGTTTCACTTTATGTTGTATATTTCAAATTTTGTATCCTTAACATAAAATGACTCTCATAGTGTGTTGTATGTGGTTATTAAGTGTCATATGTTATAAATTGAGTAAATTTCATGGTAAATGGATTTCCATATCTCAACTTCATTCTTATTACTAATGTGGAAGGTGCAAGGAACATTGTTCAAGTTATCATAAAGGGACCCTGAATAGGATGGATTCCAATGTCAAGGAATTGCATCTAAAACTAGAAAAGGAACATAGTCTTGATAGGGCAAAGCTTGTCATTTAGGATCACTATTAGTAATAGAAAAAAATTACTTCATGGAATGTTTCACATTTAAATTAGAATTTTAGATAGACTTTAAAGTAATATTGAATCTAATTCCAAGCCATTTCTAAGTCCTCCAATTGTTTCTACCCAGTAGATTATAGATTTTTATTTCAACTGATTTAATTTTAGAGTATTGTGTTACATTATATTATTAATCTAGTTATGTATGAAATAATGAATTTATTTTAGGTTGTCTCTTCAATTGGAAAATTTTGGCTACTTTTATTAGGCTTGGGATGGTATTTTTTGAAGAATATATGTATTTAATCTTACATTTCATTATCTAATAGAGATCTTAGTTTTAGTGTGATATACATTCATACTAGATGAAATAAAGTAGCACCTATTTTTTGAGTTTTTTCACTTTTTATGGTTTTGGCCTTGCATGGAAAATGTTTCTACTTATTTTTAATTTAAAAATAAAAGTCATGAATGTAAATTTTGAGAAGAATGTACTTTTCCAATTACAAAAACTCCAGTATCATAGTAAAGATACAAAGAATATAGTTGGGAGTTATCTTACATAATTTAAGTTGGTGTGATATCATTTTAGATGTTAATTAGATTAAATTGGATGATAATTTACATGTTATTGATCTCTTTATTCTAAATGTTTATTTTTTTAAATAGGCAATCGATCATATTAATTAATTTGATTTTTTTATCTTTTTCTAAATCTGTTGACTTAGTATATTATATTTTAGATTGTGATTGAAAAAAAAATCATGTGTAATCATAATCAAAATAATTGGTTGGATGTTACATGTGAAAATTATTTTGACCCATAGGGAACATTAAGGAACTAAACTAATACATCACATAAAATAATAAAATAATGATATATGTACACATACTCTATTTAATGGCTATATAAATGATGTATTGATATTTGAAGGCTAAAAGACTTAATAAATCTATATTTGGCATAGATTATATGAGGGAGATAAAAAAATTCAATACTTGACCTACAAATTTAGATCTAAATTCTATAGAAGACTAATAATGATATTAGTAAAACAACTAGGTTGTTCTACTCCTTATAATATTTACAATTATAAAACTGATTAAGGATAGTAATAAGGATTTGATATATGGGGAAAAATAAACTAATTTCAATCCAACTAATGCAATAGTTTCTCAAAAAAAAATATGTCACATGGTATAATAAGCATACCATCATGGTTAAATCCAAACTCCTCATCAATCTTGTTAAGCAAAGTTATAAATTATGGTATGATAAAATAGGTGGTACAGTGACCATAAAAGGATAAGGATATCACAAACTATCAATTACCTAGGGTTTCTTTGCATAAACATCCTTGGTAAAGTACCACTATCTGACATATCCAAATACATTTTTTACTCAATAAATTATCATAAAAATATGATTATAAACTTGTTAAAAATGAGCATAAAATTTTTTACCTAAAGGAAATTATATCATAAGACAATATACATTATATTTCTTCTCCACTTTCATATTTCACTTTTTTATCCCAATCAAGTAAAAAAAATATTCTAGTAATCTCTCAAAAGTGATGAAGTATCATATGTTTCATTGATTTTTTGAATGGAAATCTCATCCTTAAACATACTAAATTGATGTGTACATGATTTCCTCCTCTCAAATCAATATTAGAGATATAGATAAATCTAAATTTCATTCTAGTTCCTTTAATAATTATCCAAAATTTATAGTAATAAACCCAATTTTTCTTGGTGGTTTAAGATCCAAAGGAAGAATTCAAATGCTTGAGATTTTAGATGAGAATTGGTGTCATCAAGTAACCTAGAAGATTCAGGTAAAGTGGGGATCATAATGTAAATTTAAAAGTATCTAAGAAATAATAATTTTTAGTCTCCCTCAATGCCATAATATACATTTCACATTATTAGATAGAGAGTAAGGTATAGGATTAAAATTAGAACAATTGTATTTGTCATTGACAATGGTGATATAAAATTTTATTGATGCTACTAAAATTAGCTCTTTATGTGTAAAATTACAACCTTTTTATAATTTCAAATGTCCATAGATAACAACACCATGATTTAATTCAAAGGAATGGTGAAATTCCTAAAATCAACATTAGTTCCATGAAACCAATTATTTTTGTGTAGTATCCATGAAAGGCATAAATGTGATCATGGGAGTTCAAGGGCTAAAAACATTAGGTGGATTTCACATGAACTATTTTGAGATGTAATTGAAATTTGGAAAGGACCAACTATTGATTACTGTAAAAGGTTTTCAATCCAAATTAAATTTTTAATTTTAGGTCAAAATATGACTATTTTTTTTTGAAAAGGGAGCTAGGGTTTATGTTTGAATATAATACACTTCATGGTCACATGTTAAAATTGCTGAACAATAATTAGGAATACCTAAGGTAAAATATATTATTTATGTATTTTAATATATCTTCATGAACATTACCCATGGACAACCACTAGAGAGATTCATATCACATTATGAGTTGGATCTCGAATCTAAATCATTAACCATTCCTCCTTACTATCATCCTAGGATTTTAAAGATGAAATTGAGAAAGTATTCAAGGATTTATTGGAATCAAGACATTATATCACCAAGAGTTATTTTACATTACCAATCATCTTGGTGAAGAATAACTATGGATGGATATTATTATTTTGCATCACTTGTCATCTTTGTGAACAAGAAAACCATTAAGAATCAATACCATATTCTATGCACTCGTGATTTTTTAGATGAATTGAATGTGGCATTCATATTAAAAAAGTTTGATTAAAATCAATATATCATCAAACTAGGGCAAGGATATGTGGCCAATACTATTCTACCTTCATATCTCATCATAGTCACTTTGAGTTTAAGGTTATGTGTTTTAGGCTCACAAATGCCCCAACAACTATCCATGGTACCATTAAAAAAAATTCTAGTTTTATTTGAGGAAATTTTATGCTTGTATTCTTTGATAGTATTTTGATCTAAAAGAAGAATATCAAGGAATATGCATCATCTATAGATTTTTTTTGTACTCTTTCAAAAGAATTGAAATATTTTAATAAATATAGTTGTGATATTCCAAAAAGTGAACTTGTGTATTTGGATCACTCTATCTATAAACAAGGGGTGAAAGGATAGAATGCTAAGATTAAAGACATTCTTGATTGGCTAAAGGATTAATGACATAACTAAGTTAAGAGGATTATTGGGCTTGTGAAACTTATAAATAAACTTTATAAAAGTATTTTAGAGTAATTATGACCTCACTTAAATATTTATCTAAACAATACCTATTTTTTTGGATAGAGAAAATAAATACTATTTATAAATTTAAAAAAAGGTAATGATGTCCACTCCTATTATAAAACTTTAAAAATATTAATAATATCTTATCATCAAATGTTATGCTTAAGGAACATGCATATGGGTAGTTCTCATTCATAATTGATATGACCTATTACCTTTGAAAGCAAAAAGTTTACAAAAAATAAATACTCTTGAGTATTACTGAAAATTAAATTTTTCCTTTCATAAATCTAGTATAAAAGTTCATGCGACATTTATTGAGTAAACATTTATCATTGTGGACATGGATTTTAATATTTATGTTTGTTATATAATTTTTTAATATAATGATATGTATATTCTTAATCAATTTTATGAGCTATGTAATCATCTAGAGCTATGACTAGTTATGTGCATTGATACTAACATTGACTAGTGTCTTTTCTAGGTTGTAGGACTAGTGGATGTTCATACATAGAGTGGTTGATGTATCTAATCTTGCATTAATAATTGAGGCTTTTTCACATTTTAATCACATTATTTTTATTTCTTTTTCATTGAACTTATGGTTAAATTTTATCTGGCATTGTATTGTCCCTTATTAATTGTTTAAGGTCCAAGTGCAGGTGATTAATGATCCTAGAAATATATTTATAGTCCAAAGGACTTTAAAAAATTTGGGATTACATAAGTTTCAAAAAATATAAAGGTTATCAATATAATACCTTCATTATGAACATATATATACTTCATTTTTATAGATTCCTCTAAAGTGAGAAAATATGGCCACAAAATATCCTTTCTACAAACCAACAGAAATGTCTTTCATGGAAATAAAAAGTGAAAATATATAACAACATAATAGTAGAGAGGACGGTATCAAAGTTTCATCATACAATGCGGATTTATAATCTGGAGTATGTGCTCAATTAATTCTTCTATCTACATACTTTTTTAGCTCTTTTAGGTTCATATTTCAAATTTTTGGCATCCAAAAACCCTTTTTTGTCTTTCATACTAAACATTTTATAGGGTGATGTTTATCCAATCAAGCCTTACAATGATGGTGTGTGGTAGAATTAATTTCTTGAATCACATTGGTGTGTTTTAGAGGATAAATATGTAAGTTCAGCCAAATAACTTTCAATAGAAACTCGAATCTTTTGAAACCATGGGGATTTAAAGTGACAAGATATAATAAATTTAAGAATTAACATAAATAAATAGTGTTGAGTTTAGTGTAATTTTATTGTTTATTATGTTATTTTAATCTTTTTATTTGAATAAAAATGAAATATCTATTATTCCCCAATGTTTATAGGAACTAGGGTATCGATCCTTTCTCCTAAAATCATCTTGTGCTTCAAAATTATATTTTTATGAAAAGACATGTTGATATTAATTCTTGTATTATGTCATGTGGCCAAATATTGTAGATATAAAAAGAGGTCACTTTCACCTTACTCATTTTATTATTAATAAAATGACCATTTTTGTATTCATGGATTCATAATTTCTAATGTGCCTCAATTTAAATAGAAATAAAAGTAAGTGAAATAAGAGTTCAAGGGAGAAGCTTAAAATATCTGACTTATTCTATTCACAAGAGTAAATCCTCTATTTATAGTGAAAATAAAGTCCATTTTTTGCAAAATGCATCATATAAGGGTATATAATATTATAAAAACATATTATGTCCTACTATTTATGGAACCACCAATAACATATAAGGGGTTATTTCCATCTCACTACATTATTAATGTCTAAATTCACACTCTTTCAACCTACATTCAAGGTTATACCAATAGTTATAAAATTACATTAGGAGACAAAAATTAATGTCATAAGTTATTTAAGTGGGTACTAGATATGAGATCAAGTTTTCCATATAGAGTACCAAGTTATACAACATATGAAATTAGAGGGATAACTTATCAAGAATATCATGTTCTAATAGTATCTAAATACCAGTATACATCATATACATATGCAAATGTATCATAATGTAAGTGAAATAGAATTTTGGATACTATCACTATTTACACCTTATGATAAGTACTAGGTTTACTTTATGGAAAAGACCCACAATGCCTTAGATAAGTGTAGTTATATATATATATATATATATATATATATATATATATATATATATATAGAGAGAGAGAGAGAGAGAGAGAGAGAGAGAATATAGTTTGAAGTGAATTAAGTACTAGTGAATTTATATATGTCAAAATCCATGCAATAATGCAATGTGTATCAACCCACCATTAACATGTTATTTTTCAACAACTAAGGTATAAGAGAGAAGGCCTCATTTACTCAACATGAAAACAATATTTTGATAATAAATTTAACAATATATCCATGAATCATTTGGTAAAGAATCAAGTGACAAAATTTAAGTTGTAAACACCTTAGGTACAGTGTATTCCAATACATCTCATCAAAAAATTAAACACCTAACTTTTAGTTGATTTGTAGTTGACATGTAGCATTGTATGTTTATGGAAAAATTAAAGATGTTGTGAAAAATATAAATATGATGTTAATAAAACATGGTTTCATATTTTTAGCATGGAATCTAAGATTCAAGTAAATGGAATTCAAATTCTAAAAAATTTCATTATAAAAATAAAGTTATTAGTTATTAGTTAGATTTTTGTAATTTTATGCATAAAAATGATTTTGTGAATGTGTAAAGTGGATCGAGGGTTAGCAAAGAAATTCTTTAGGCTGGAGGTGCATGTTTAGAGATTTGGTGGTGTAGGTTAAGGAATGGAACATGCTAGTATAGGGGATGCAGAGGGAGATCTAGATGGGTCATAGGGTGGGACAAAACAACCTTCTTTTTCTACCTCAAAACCTCTATTAAAGTTGTTGATTGGTCTATCAACAACATTAGATGGAGTTGTAGATTTAGGTGTTTCACATGTTCCAAGGGTAGTTTTAGGGTTTTATCATTTAAAACCCTTGATGGATGTGAAAGGATTTGGTAAGATTGGCCAATAAAAAAATGTTATTAAAGATTCTTTTCAGTTTAATAAAAATATTTCTCCTTCTTTTCAAAATTCTTTGATGGATCCCCAGTCCTGGGTTGATAGCTTAAATGGAAGGTGTGATAATATAAGGAAGTATTTGTAGGGATAGATCTACCTATTTTAAAATATGTAAATGATTTCACACTACTATCCTGGATGCTCTTACAAAAAAAGTTTCATTATGGTGGAAATCTAGTCTGGTGTGTAAGTTTTTAGGATAATGTCCTAATATTGCAAGATTCAAAGCCTGGTCCAAGATCCATTAGAGGGTAAAATGTTCTTTGGAGATTTTAACCCTTTCTAATGATTTTTTCCTTACAAAATGAAATAATGAGGAGAATCTAGCATAGATATTGATGGGATGACCATGGTTATTAGGTAGATTTGGTCTTTTTTTTTAAAATAGTCTCCAGGTTTTGATCCTTTTCAAGAAGATATTCATAAGATGCCTATGTGGGTACAGATGTTGAGACTTATGTTAGAATTTTGGGATGAATATTTATTTATTATTATTACAATCAATTTTGGAAATCTCATTTATTTTGATTCATCAACAAAATCAATAACTCAAATGGTGCATGCACAATTTTGTGTTAATGCAAGAATGGATTTGGAATTGCCTGAACTGGTTATTTTACATTCCTCAAGTGGAGAGATAATTCAAAAAATATAATATGATAATTATTTTTTAAAATGTCAAGGATGTAAAAAATTGGGTCAAGTCACCAGAGATTTCCCTATCTTTATAAAAAAGGGGAATGCTTTTGTATTCAGGAAGGATTAGAATATTTGGGCTAAGAATAATAATATTGGACTAAGAATAGAATATGTTTCAAGGAAGGTGATTCCTAATGAGGTAGTATTTCAAGATTTAATTACTTGTAAGGATGATTCTACTTTGAAAAAATATAGAGATCTACTTGTATTAGGTAAGTTGTTTGAATCAAAAGAGAAGGATAATGTCCCACACTCAGATTTGGAAGTAGGGTTATAGGAAGTTTCTCATTCTTTAATAAATCTTCCAAACAAGATGCATGAAATTTAAAATGACTTGGATAAATAAATATAAAAAATTGTGTTCCCTTCAATTATTTATTTTCAATTATTGTTTCCTGAGAATAAGAATGTTTTCTAATGTTTGGAAAATTTGGAGGAAGTGGAGGTTGAATATATGACTAGCATAAATTATTCCCCAATAAATAAATATCTTTCTAAATCACATTTAAATAAAGAGAAAGTGGATAATAAATAATTTTCCAAAAAAATCTATGTAGCATGTAATTATCCAAGCTTTGAATTGGATTGTATTAAAGAGAATAAGGAATTTATTTTAGAAATGGAAGACCGTCATCTAAAAGGCAAGAAGATACTAGTTCACATAATAAAAATGGAAGACCTTCATCTACAAAGACAAGGAAAAATCAAACTAAAAATGATATAGCTAATGGATCTCAATTTGTTTTGAAGATTAAACTTGTCAAGGAATCTGTTAGTCAATGAAATAAATAAGAATCATGAAGGTTTTATCTTGTAATATTAGGGGTCTCAATAAATCTAGTAAACATAGAATATTTATAGATTTGAGTAAAGGTAATGTACTAGATATTATGGTTATTCAAGAAACTAAAATGACAAAGGAGGTGTTATAGAGTACAAAATATTTTCTATGGAAAAGACCTATGTTGTCTAGCGTTGGTTCAGAGGAGGCTTCAGGAGGCATTGATACTTTTTGGAATGACAAAAAAGTTCAAAGGGAAGTTTTAATCCAAAATAGAAATCATCTAGATATTTTATTTACTGATATCTCTCATAATTTCTCTTGGATTCTCTCTAATATTTATGTTCCTAATATGCGCTAATCCACTATAGATAGGGATAGGCCCCCCCTCTCTCTTTAGAAGGTCTAGGGCATAGGGGTTCTGCGGTGATATAGAGTGGGGTTAGCACCCCACTATCTATCTAAGTGCCTTCCATCATATAGATAGAGATCTATATGGGCCTCTTAATGGTAGAAGAAAACTATGGATTGAGCTGAGGTACTCCATAAATACTTATAATGATTATGAATGGATGTTATTCAAGGATTTTAATACCGTAATTTGTATTGTGGAAAAAAGGGGGAATTTAATTTCCCTCATAAAACATGGAGGAATTGGTTGAGTTTATAGCAGTCAATGGATTGTTTGATATTAAATTAAGAGGATCTCTATATACTTGGTCTAACAAAATATTAGGGGCAAACCTAATTTAGACAAGATTAGATAGGGTATTGATTACCCCAGGTTAGTTTAAAATTTAGGGCTTCTATTTATCTTCTTTGCCAAAGATTGGCTCTGATTATAATCCTTTGATGCTTATTATTTTAGATAGGTTTAAAACACAAAAGTCACCTTTCAAATTTGAACATACATGGTTTTCTCACCCAAATTTAAAAAATAGAATTTTTGAATGGTATAATGTGCAGATAATGGGTACAACTATGTTCAAGTTGGTACATAAATTAAAGACTGTGAAAAGGAAATTAGAATATGGAATCATGAGGTTTATGAGAATATATTAAGAAATAAGGAAATTATCACAACTAATATTAATAACATAGAAGAGATTAATACATCTCATGGTCTTATTGAGGCACTTCTTCATAAGGAGCAAAAACTAGAATCAAATTATCATTTAATTTTAAATCAAGAAGAGATTTTATGGAGGCAAAAATCAAGGGCTACTTGGTTGCATGAGGGGGATAGAAATACAAATTTATTCCATATAAATACTATTAAGAATAGAAGTCATAACCATATCAATAATATTGTTGAGGATAATGAAATTATTCATTCTGATCTAGTTGATATAAAAGAGCAGGCAGTTTTATATTTCAAAGAAATGTTTGCTTCTAATTCTAAGCTAGATATAGAAAATAATTTTGATTTTATAAAATATACTCTAAATCTTATTTCTGATACTGAAAATGTTAATTTATTGAGATATGTTACAGAAGAATAAATTTAGGTTGTGGTTTTTTCTATGAATAAAGATAAAGCATCTGGTCTAGATAGTTTCCCTATGGATTTCTTTCAAAACTTTTGGGATATTATTAAACTAGATTTATGGGCAACAGTGAATGAATTTTTTTTCTATAAAATTACTCAAAGAATTAAATAATATATTTATTACTCTTATCTCAATTAAAATAGGAGCATCACAGTTCAAAGATTTTAGACCTATTAGTATGTATGACTCAGTATATAATATTTTTACTAAAATTTTGGCTTTAAGAATAAAGTTTTTTCTGGATAAAATAATCTCTTCTAAGCAAGGAGATTATGTTGTTGAGATAGATTCAAGATGGAATAATTTTGGTTCATGAGACAATTCACTCTATGGAAAATAGTAAAAAAATTGGTATGGTTTTCAAGATTGATATGGCAAAATCATATGGCAGGGTGGATTGGGGTTTTTTGGATTTAGTTCTACAAAAATTTGGATTTCAAAAATATATTAGAAGATTTATATATAGTTGCATTTATACTACTATGTTTTCTATAATAATCAATGGTTTCCCAACAAGCTTTTTTTGTAGTGAGAGGGGCATAAGATAGGGGGATCATTTATCTCCTTTTCTTTTTATAATTATGGTAGATTCATTAAGCAGGAATTTATTGGTTGTTATTGATCAAGGAAGGGTGAAGGGCTTTAAACCAGCTTCAATATCTACACCTTCTCTTCATCAAAAATATATGGATGATATAATTATATTAGTAGAGGCTTCAGTAAGAGAGGGCAAAGAAATTAAGAAAATTTTGGATAAATAATCAGTTGTTTCTAAACAATCGATTAATTATTCCAAAAGTGATTTGTTCTGTATTAATACTCCTAGCCTTCATCAAAGAAAGATTCATATCATGGATTTTACTTATATTTATTTGGGTATGCCTCTTTTTCAAGGAAAGATGAAGAATGAATTTTGGTATCCTTTTTTGGATAGATTCCAGAGAAAGCTTACTAGGTAGAAAGGGGCAATTCTTACACAAGTAGGTAAAGTGTTGCTTATCAAAAGTGTGCTTCAAATTCTCCCTATTTATATTATGTATCCTTTTAAAATTCCTAAGGCTATTCAATAAAAAATTGACACAATTAGAAAAATATTCATGTTGATGGGAGTGGAAGATAGTCATAAATTCCCATTGGTAGCTTGGGATAAAATATGTCTTCCTAAATCTTGTGGGGGATTGGGTATTAGAAAATTATGTTTGATGAATAAGGCTCTAGTTTCTAAGTTTTGTTAGAAATTTCTTAAAGAAACATCTTCTTGGTCTAAGATATTTTATTCAAAGTATTGTTGACCAATTTTTTCCTGCAGGCAAAATTGTGGTCACCTTCTTTCCCCCCGCACTTCAAAACCAGTCATTTTGGGTTGCAAGTTCATCTTCAAGTTCAAGGCCGCTCGATTCAAAATCTTGGTTCAATAATGGTTGAACCAAACTGTTGAACCAATTTTTGGTTCAACAAGCTTGGTTCAAATCAAAGGTTCAGCGTGGCATTTCAATGAATGGTTCATTGGGCTTGGCATGGTTCATCGGCGTGCTCAGTTGAACCTTGAACCGTTGAACCAATTTTTGTTTCAACGCTTTGGTTCAAGGGTAGGCCCTTCACCGAAGGATAGTCAAATAGTCAAAAATCCCTTTTGAAGGGCAGGTGCAACAAAACAAAGGGACTCAGGCAAAGTTCAGTTCAAGACTTGTTTTAAAGGTTTAAATGTTTAAAGCCCCGAATTCCTTTAGACTTTTTGCCCAAAGGAATTCCTTCAGACAAAAAGTTTGAAGGAATTCAGGCACACTTCCAAGTCAAAGCAAAGGCCAGGCAAGAGAATTCCCATGGACTTTTTGTTCACGGAAACAAAGTGAAGCCACAGTCAAGCCTAGGGAAATTAACCTGGGGAAATTGTTCGTGGATAATTTGCCCGCGGGAGCCCGAGAAAAGTCTGAAGCAAACAGGATCCACCGAAGGACCCCAAAGGGTAGGTGCCCTTGTAGGGGACTTTCAGCCAAGACAAAAGGGACATTTTGAAGGTGTCAAAGGGAAATAGCAAAGGAAGATGCTTGTGAATAAATAAAAAAGTGTCTGGATGCCACGTGGCATTGGACCCGGCTGAGTCAGCGATGGACCCAATGACGTCTTGGAGGCCGTCAATATTAGCAAAATGGTATATCCATTGGTTTTCAAAGCTTGATGGCTGGGTGGACATCAAAATTTAGTGAAGGAAATGGCCATTTCATTTCAAGCTGAGAAAGCATTATTAAGAGCTAGAAATGCAGTGACCTGCTGAAAGTTTGCCCCTGGGGGGCCAACTAAGCCAGAAGAGACAAGAAAGACAAGGGACAAATTGCAGATGACAAGCAAGGAGAAATGACATGGTGTAGAAGTGACAAGGTGGTCCAAGTGGCAAGTGGAAGGTAATTTATTGCATGTTAATCCCCAAATAGCACAAATAGTAAGCAGCAGGGTCTGTACATTTAAAAAAAGGGACAAATTTCAATTTATTGGCAAGAAAGAGGTGCGACCCATTCTTCCACATTAAAGCTTGAGTGCCAAAGTCAAATTTGGTGATTATATATAGCATGGTTCTAGTAAGCTTCTTCTAGAATGATGACAACACAACATTGTTTTCCTCTTTCCAATGGGATGCAACATGCCAACTTGTCAAAGAAGCGGCAAGTTTCTTTCTCCTTTCTTCTATATATTGTAACTTCTCATTTTTGAGAAGAATCAGTTCTTCCACTTTTGCAAAGGTGCAGCCCTAGAAAAATTTCACCTGAATCAAATAAAATGCATTTTTTACCTCCATATGGATAGATATTTTCAAAGTATGTTTTGAGTGTTTGCTTGTGTCCAGTCATTGTTTCTTGATGCTCTCACAGGTTCAACACAACAGACATGTTATCTACAAGGTGCCATTTTTGTAGCTAAAAGGAGAAGAGTTGAAATTTGAGAAGACCAAAATAAAAGGAGTCACTTACAGTGTATATTCCATAGCACCTCAGTGATTTTCTATCTCCTATGTTTTCATGAAAGCCTCCCTGCCAGTCTTTTGCAGCATGGTCCTTTTTGCCAAATGTGTAGACTATGTACGTATTTGTCTAGTTCTGAGAGTGGATGTGTGAAGCTTGACCTATTTTGGTGCATCACCTCTTTAGATTAGGTTTGTTTTCCTGCATCTTTCTCCCTTTTCACCCCCCTTTTTTATATACCTATTAATTTTTGCTAGAAACAACACGATGCATCAAAGGGAGCTAGCCCTTATCTAGAGACTCTCTCCTCTAGCTTTGCCAGTCCCACAGGTGAGAGGAGAGTTTCCATGTTGTGAGGAGAAGGTAGGAGTTCAACTCCCTGCCACTGGGTGCACTTTCCTGCATCAACAGGTATCTTGATAATAGATCTCCAATAACTTTTCTATATGAAGCTTTGAATATTAGAGGTTCGGTGATTTGGAATTTATTTTCCAAAAATAAAAAGACTTTGATAAGGGGATGTAAATGGAATCTAGAAAATGGTTAAAACATAACATTTTAGAGGGATCCCTAGATTCTTTATTGCTCTTTGGATGCTATACAACCTTGGAATCAAATTACCCCTACAATATCTTCTATTTATGGGGATATGGTATCTAATTATATATGTGTTTGCAATGGTTATAAAAAGTGGAAATTGATATCTCTAGAGGATTCTAATGAGGAAACATCTATTATTATTTTAGATCTAAATTTTATTCTCCAAGGAAATTATATTACTAATGTACAAAGGGAGGATGAGTTAATTTGGAGTGCTTCTTCTGATGGTATCTATCAAGTGAAATCTAGATACTTGAAGCTTATAAATCTAGATAATATATGGAAACCATTGTGGAAAATTTGGAAAAAACTTTATTCCTAAAATCAATATTTTTAGTTGGTTGAGTCTTCAGAATAAAATTATTACTTTGGATACTTCATTCAAAAGAGGTTTGTATGTGGTTAATAGATGTGTGCTTTGTGAAAATTCTTGGGAATATGTGAATCACATACTCATGGAATGTACTTTTGTTTTCCAAATTTGGAGCTTCTTGCTTCAAAAATTCAAAGTTGATTGGGTTTTCCCTCCAAAAATTATGGAGGCTTGGCTAACCTAGTCTTGCCCATATTATGACAAAGATCTTAGGGAGATTTGGAATATGTCCTTTCTGCATGTGTTATGGGGGATTTGGAAAGAAAGGAACAAAATGATTTTTAGGAATATCCAAAGTTATTTCGACAAAGTTTCTGATCACATTTTTTTAATGATACAAGAAAATTTCAAGAGTATTACTTAGAATAAAAGGGATCCTTTTCTACCCTTAGAAATAATTGTTGCTAAAGAATGGAATATTGATATTGAAAAATATCATATAATTGACCCAAAAATAGCTTTGAGAAAGGTTATAAGATGGATGGCCCCCCAAAAAGGATGGATAAAACTTAATTTTGATGGATCATCAAAAGGAAATATAGGACTTTTAGGAGGAGGGGGTGTAATTTAGGATCATTATGGACATCTCATTTTGGCTTATGAAGGTGTATGGGCTTTCAAACCAATCACTTTTCTAAGGCTCTTGCATCTTTATGGGGTATATAGGTTTCTATTAAGTTGGGATACAAGTGCTTATGTGTTATGGTACATTCTCTCAATATTATTAATTGTCTTATCAAGAAAGCAATGGTGGCTTGGTCTATTGATCATATTATTAGTGAAATTTTACATATTAGCAAAAGTTTTGAAAAATTTATTTTTCAGCATACCTAGAGGGAGGGGAATATGTTGGCACATATTTTTGCCAATAGAGGATTTGATTCTAAAGATTTCAAGATTTGGGGTTTATTGGATATTGTGCCCAATAATATTAATGAAATTCTCAAAAATGAAAAACATGACTATTCCAATATATTACCAATTTTTAAAAAAGGTCTTGTTTTACCTTGCAAAAAATTGGTATTTTTGCCTTTATGTTTTCAATATGATTATGGGAGATATGTGTGTTAATCATTATAACATGTTGTAAGATTATCCTTTATTCAATAATAAATGTGTATAAGGTGGGTTTAGGAATGAGAATTGGGGGTTTCAGCATAATAATATTTATTTTATTGGTAAAGGACATAACACAAAGAATAACAAAGGGATTTTAGATCATTAGAGATGCATACAAAAGATGGGTGGAGATCTTAATAGGATTGAACCAATGAATAAAAATGATGTGAAGAAAAGGGTCAAGGTTTGTAAAATTTTGCAAATTGAGGGTTTGGCTTCCTTTATGGAAAAACTTTGTGGATATGGCCTACATCTATCCACTCAATTCATCAAGAATTAGAACAATAGGGTTTTAAAAATCAATAATATTTCTATGGACATAACAGAGGAGCTTCTTGCTATTGTGATGGGTCTTCACATTGAGGAATACAATTATATAAAATTGACTATTGGGTAGGAGTAGGAGAAATTAAAATTTTTGGTTAGAAATGAAACCTTGACTACTTTTTAGGGTAGATTCAAGAGGGACGATTTCCCAGTTATGTTTGATGATGTTGTTGAATAGATAATCAGGTACATCACTCTTGATGGTAGATATAAAGTTGTTAATTACAATCACTTGCCATTTTAAAATTATATGAGACATCATATACTAGCCAACATTCCATTTTATATTTTTAATTCCCTTGAACACTTTATGAAGGAGGTTCGGTTAGGCAAGAAAACTAAACCATTGCATCATGTTGTGATTTTTTTGATTTACAAAAATTTTAATGCTTATTATCCTTTACCTCAATTTATGATTGGGAAAAATAAAAAAGGGAGGCCAAAGGGTTCTATGTAGGGGACTGAAGATTTTTTTCATGTTTAGGGCTCTGATCAACCTATCCCCAAAATGAATTTAAGAAGTAGGAACAAATCTCATCCTCACAAGGATTTATGGATTGATGGAGATTCTAATGTTGATAATGCACTTAATGGTGATAATATAATTGATCTTGATAATAGTCCAAATATTCCTAAAAATACTATATATGATTCCATAGAGGTGGTTGATATGGTATGGAAAAATGTGGATGTTGATCTTAATATTAAGGGGGAAGGACAAAATAGGGGTGATATGATATAGGTGGTTTATCAAGTTTATAGTAATAATAGTCTCAATAATTCTGAGAGGGGTAATCAGATTTAGTAGGATAATGTGGTGATGCTTCACAATACCCATCTAAATAGGGTTGATATGGTTCAAATGGTGAGTCAAAATCTGGGCATACACAGGTGTGATAGGTTTGATGATAAGGATAAGATTAGTAAGGGGACATCTTAAGACATGCTTTATAGAGCTTAGGTAAGGATGGATTTTGATTTCTTTAAAGAGATTTCATCTAATCAGGATAAATTTGAAAGCTTAGAAGATGAGTTAAACCTACATAAGACATTCTTGAAGTGGTTTACGAAAGATTATTCTAGGCTTAAATAGGAGGTGAGCAATCTCAAAAAGTAGGATGTTTTATTTTGTACCAAGGAATGGGAGATTGAGATGTCTTCTAGCATTGATACTTTGATGGAAAGAATGATTAGTATAGAAAATAAAATAAAAAACTCAAGAAAAATCTAAATCTGTTGGTAAGTTTTATCAAAGTGACAGTTCATAATACAATTCAAAGCATGAAGGGTTTGGATAAATTGTTCAACAATGCTAGTACTCAAGGTAATGATAATTTCCATAAAAAGAAGATTAAGGGCGATTCTTTAAATTTAGCTCACGATTAAATTGACATTGGTTTAGATATCAACTTTCAAAGTATGATCAATGAATAGACTATTGTTTATGATGAGTGGAAAAATAATCATTTATGATGTTTTAATGTTGTGAAACTAATGTGTAAGTGTGGTTTATCTGTTGTTTCTGGTTTTGGTTCTCTACTTTTTTTATGTTGGTTTTTTGGTTGGTTTTGGTCACTTAGGTGACTATTTGTAATGGGTCGAGTCCCTTTCAAAACTCACCTTTACCTTTAATAAAACAAAGTTAAAATTTATAAAGTCGAAGAAAAACTAATATAATATATTAATAGTATACAAATGTATTGTTACATTGGCTACTCTAAGAATTGGATTATTAACCTTATAAGTCTATATACATGCATATGTAAATTGGAATGATGATCACTAAATGAAAATAAATAGGTGATAAAATAGTACATGTTCATTTATTATAATTATTGAATACTACCATAAATACAGTGTATATGAATAATATAATTATTCAAGTCTAATCATGCAAAGTATCTTTCATGAAATTAGTGTTAAGAGTCTTTGATTTCCAATGTTTTAGGATGAACATAATCCTTTCAAAGAATTATAATTTCTTATCACTTTCAAACCTAAAAATTTATAAATAGATAATGACAATATCTATTTTTACATTTGACTATAATAAACATTTGAATTCATATTCAAAATTAAGATATGTAAAAAAATAATGTAACTTACCTTTTCCATTATGTAAAAATATGAATCCACTAAGCTCTTCTTCTATTTTAATATGTTTTCTTACTCCAAATAATGTTCAATTTTATTCCATTTATAATGTTTTGGAACTCACACCATTCATCAAAACACAAAACAATATTTTTGGATATTGTGTTCCATCATTGTCATCTTGGTCATTTTGAATCCATGTCCATTGATATGATTGATGAACATATCTACACCTTCAAAATTATAATGACATGTATAAAACCTACCTTTAAATACAATACCTAAAACATTGATAAAAAAACATTCATAGATAAATTAAAGAATATCATAAAATATAATTATAAACTTATTTAAAAAATGATCATAGAAATTTTGACTTGAAGGAAATTGTATCATAAGACAATATACATTTTATTTCTTCTCCATTTTAAAAATGCACTCTTTTATCTCAATCAAATCAACACACAGATTGTAGTAATCTATCATAAGGTGATGAAGTAGTATATATTTTATTAGTTTTTTGAATGGACATGTCATCCTTAAATATATGATAAAAAATTCTCATTGACATGAATAAATTGATGTGTACATAATTTCCTCCTTTAAACTTCATACATGTTTACACCTCTTCAAAATTCTTATGGAAATAATAAGTTATGGTTGAATATATATAGTTGGCCATCTAATTGAATTAATCATTGGCAAAATGATCTCTTATATTTTTTAATGTGATACACCAGTTTTTGGAAGGACATATTTATATTTATAGAACCATATCCCTTTTTCCATCAACCATGTAGGGTCCTTTCTAGCATACATAATTTCTCCAATTTTAGATTGAAAAACATATAAGTATTGATAATTCATCCAATTGGATCTCGCTCCTCCCAATTTGAAATGTATAAGCCTATAAGAAAAAAAAAATGATTTTTTATTAAAAACATTGATAATTTTTTTCTTATAAGAGAATAATAGAGTCAATAAATGAAAAGTGGTGAACACAAAAAAAATATTATTCCTTACTCATAGTTAAAACCAATTTTTGGAAATACCTCCATTTCTATAATTGATTCCTTCAACATCTCTTTATTATCATAGACATGTGAAATTTTAACTTATTATATTTTTTTACCTCCATAGCTTATCTTGAAATATTTGATCCTCCCTTTCCAATGGTGTTTGACATTATAAGAAATATTCTTCTCACTTTATGTTCATCATTATTATAAGGTATCATTGTAACTAATGAATTAATAGATAAATTCATTGGAATCTAATTCCCATTTTCATCTTTTATGTTATAAATGATAGTAGATATTATCTCAATTTTAGGTCTTTAAATTTAAATTTATTCCTAAAAATTAATTATAAGAAAAAATGAAATTCTAACTATTTTCATAAAACTTAAAAATTAGTTTTTTATTCAAATAATTACATAATGGTGGAAAGTATGTCATGATTTGATTTAGTATGATTATGTTTTATCCAATGGTGATTTTTGAAGGTGAAGGAGGTGTGGAATGTGAGAAGCTTCTAGTACAAATGTGTGATTTCATCATGTCATCATTAAGAGCTTGTTGTGATCTTGAGAAGAAATATTTTGTCATCCCCACCACTCATGAGGCATTAGTACAATACCAATCTCATGTAATAATTTGTCTACTATACTTATTTTTTTGAAGTAATAACAAATATTATGTCATAAATTTATTTTATTTTCATGAGATTGCAGTTATCAGGCATAATGGTGGAGAAGATGATGGAATAGATAGAGAGTGAAGAGTGTGTAGAGGCATGTTATTTTCATAGGATGAGTGTTAGCATGTTGACCAATGATATTTCAAAATATTCAAATTTCACATCCAAATTATGCTCAGATACATGCCAAAATAACTACCTTAATCATGTGGACTTGTAACTCAATCTCATTGTCGGATTGAACACTCATAATTAATTTTATTAAAAATTAATAATATATGATAGTGCAATTACAATAATGTATTTACCAAAACTATGCATGGCTCATAAAATATGCTTGATATGGATGATGTGTGAGATGGCACTTGCTCTAATTATGTGAGATATCAAGGCCTTCCCTCTATGTGGTGAAGCATATGCACCTACATAAATATACATAATTTGTTTTAGAAAAATATCAACTTTTATAGAGGGTCAACAACTCACAAAACATGCTCAAGATGAATGGTGTATGAGATGGCACCTGCTCCAATTGTGTGAGATATCAAGGTCTTCTCCCTATGTGGTGAATCATATGCACCTATATAAATATACGAAAAATATTTTTAAAAAATATCACCTTATATAGAGGGTTAGTTTAATGAGGAGATACATATTCTATGTATCAACTATTACATACCTACATTTCCAAGAAGCCAAGATTCCACCAATATTACTTTGAAAAGAATAGATGAGAGCATCAACAATGGATAAGAGCACCAAAAGAATGATCAAATGAGAGTGCCAAAGTAATGAACTAGTACATGAAAAAATAAAACTAAGGTAATATAAAAATTATCAAGACAACAAAAAATAAATAATAAATAATTAACTGGAATGTTTCTAAGCATTATTGAGACAAGAAAAAAAAATCGAGTGTTTTTAGATGTTTTGAATGTGCAAGGCACCATTTAACTCGTATGGTTAAGTGAATTATTTTTATTTTGATTAATAAATTATATGAAATAATAAATAAATTCCTTATTTTTATGGTTCATACAAGGCCCTTTTTAAACCCATATTTACCCTAATGTAAGTATTTTTATTGACCTATGTCATCCTAGTTTCCATTTATACGTGTTTTTCCATTTCTTATACATATTAGTTGCATGCTTATCATTATTTTATATCCTTTTGAGCTAAAATTTCTTCCAGGTTCTAATTTAACTATCTTATGTTACAATTTATAATTTATTTATTTATACCTCAATATTTATTATAATTAATTCTAATACCTATGCTTTGTCCTTAGGTCTTTTCTCATCTTTATACATCCTTTTTTTAGTTTTCTAATTTCACAATAAGACATTGGGAATTAACATGCCATATTTAAAAATGTACATAATTTCCACCTTTAATTTTACAATCACTTGTTTCACTTTATTTTTCATAGTTTCCTTTGTGAATATTTTGTATATTTTATCATAATGTACACCCTTTGGGTTTCTTAAATATTTTATACACTTAATTTATTTATCATTTTTATGCTTCATAGCTTTATTGTACTTATGATTCATAAATTTATATTAATTATACCTAAATTTAAGTTGTGAGTAGCATGGCAAGACTTAGGGACTCAACTAGGTCCTCCTCATAAATGTCCATCGTTATTCATTTTTAGTTACAAATTATATTTCTCAAAACCTTAGATATGTGTATGTTTATAAATATAAGGCAATGGTCAAGAGTATAGCTTTTCAATAATTAGAGTCATTCATATTCTCTTGTGTTAAAACTATAACAGTCTCTCTATATGCCTTCATCCACATTTTCCCCCCTTTTATGATTATGTCTCAAGCTACCTATCATTGTACCATATTATTTTATACATTTTTTGTGATTGGGGTTACCAAAATGTTTTTTTACCACTTCCATGATCTTCCCCATGTTTTCATTTCATTTTTGTCTCACCAAGGTTGGTTACAATATTTTACTCTCATCTAAGGTAAAATTCTAGGAGAATTTGGGCATCATGGTCATTAGTTTCTCCTCTTTAGTTGCTATGTGTAAGATATATTTGATAATCATCTTTAGCATCCATGGTTGCTTTCTCAAAATATGTATAGAGTATAAAATAGAAAAAACCATAAGAATAAAAATTCATATCATAATAAAATACAAATTTAAAAGGTAAATTTTATCTTAAAAATCATATCACAATAAAGATGTGATATTTTTGGCACATCTCCTAATCTATTCAAATTTCAAACTTTATAGTTAGCTTCATGATAAAGATAGGGCACACTGGGGTATGGTAGGATAGTATAATAAGGTAAGAGGTATTATTATATCATTATATATCTATATATTCTTAAATTTTCATGTTAACTAATTTATCATGTAAGTATCCAATCTTTACAATAGATTGAAAGCTCTATAATGGGTCCTGAGGAATGAATAACATGCTATGGGAAGGTACAATCCTTTTATTTTTCATATGTATATCCTTCATGGGATGATATGTGTTATGATAATAAGTTTAACTATGTGTGTTATCAAACATGCTAGTATTAAGTGCTCAACATATACACCATCACATAATAAAACTGATGGGACTAGTCTTAAGCTTCATGCTTTGCATGATCATGCAAGACAAACTCTCACTTGAAATGCCAATGTGTTATCTTATTGGACTCCTATTTTACTATAGGCATGAAAATAGAGTAATAATCTAGACTAAGTGAATAAATCCCCACATTGTTAGTGCTCAACTAAAGAATCCCCAAAGCTTTTGTTATAGAAAAATGGAAACCATGTGGATGTTCATACCATTCTTATCCTATTCCATAAGATTGGAATACTATCAACTATTTACTAGAAGTATTCCACTGAAGAATCACCCAATCTTGAGTTATAGAATATTGGCTAAAATTTTAGATGTTCATATTA
The DNA here is from genome assembly GCA_037957365.1 of Torreya grandis. Lineage (NCBI taxonomy): Eukaryota > Viridiplantae > Streptophyta > Pinopsida > Cupressales > Taxaceae > Torreya > Torreya grandis. Next base: position 1,464,225 of record JARHVA010002363.1, on the reverse strand, counting down.
ATCTTATCTTGTTTAGAATGGGCATGTGCCCATTATACACAATATTAGAATACACTATCATACCACATACTGGCCGTACTCCATCAAAGAATCCCCCAAGATTTTTTTATAGAAAAATGGAAACCATGTGGATGTTAATATTATTCATATATTATATTTATCTGATGTCATGATACCATCTCAAGGTATTTTTGTATACTTGAACCCATGCTCATAAGTTGGATTGCATAGAATAGGCACATTCTCATTTTGGAAAATATAATTTTCACATCTTCAAATAGAAGAATATTGGAGCCCTAATTGATAATGTGCTTATCTTTTCTAGATATTTGAGCATGTGCCCATTCCACACTATCAAGGTAAGTCTAATGTTATAACTTATGAATCCATTATTCTTAATGCCATGTATGGAATGGGCACATGCCCAATTTACACAAGATAGAAATATTGGATTCTTAATTAATAATATTCTTTAAATAATGTTAATATATTAGTATAATGGGGCATAACATGATTAATTCCTATTCTAGTATGCTCATAATAAGTTATTATATAATTTATGTGCAAAGGGCATACTAGACTTATTAATATGTTTCTTAATTTAATAATGTGGAATAATGGACACATACCCATTGCACACATGCAAATCCCATTGGATTCTTAATCGATAATATTCATAATATATTGATACATGACCTATGTATTATAAGTAATTATTGCACTCATTCTAGATAGGTTTAAAATAATAGAATCAATTAAGAATAATATTTTTTTATCTCAATGTGTAGAATATAGGCCTCTACTTATTAATAAATTCTAACTTTGGAAGCACTAAATATCAACTATTTGTTATAAGGTGGTAGTGCACATTCAGAGAGCAATAAGTGTTATTATTAAAAACAAATATATTAACTATTTTTTCATTTGAAAATAATTTTGAATATAAACATTCATTTTTTTTATAAGATAAAAAAATCATTATAAATTAGAAAATAAGTTACTTTTATGATAATTGTGTTTCTAGGGTATGAAAATTGCATGCATACAGATAAAGTGAAGGTAGTGGAGATTACACAAGGAGTCATTAATGTATGATATTAATTATTTTTGCATGAAAAATACATCTATAAATGGATAATATTCAAAAAATACATGGAAAATAAAGCAGTAAGTGAGGAAGAGATTGACAAGGTGATTACTCAAGAACTCTATTTCTGATTCTTTTTTTTTGCCTAAAACTACATTTGTAGACATCTTAGTAATATTACACAAGGATATTACAAGGAGCTTACACATATATTTATAATTTTTATTTTTTATGTCAATGTTTTTATAAGTTTAAATTATAAAAATGAAACCAAGATTTAAGTGAGTCTAATTGCAATTGACATTTGAATTTAACAATCGAATGCCATTTACGTGTTATAGATATAAGGAAGAAGATATAAGTAATTTTCAAAGAATAAAGAATTAAAACATGATAGTAAATGTTGTAGTTATTGCTCTTTTTGTGAACAGAATATTATTTGTTTATTTTTTCCAATGGAAGAAAAAACTTTGATATGTTATTTATTCCTATGTATTGTTTCATTATTATTTAATTATTCCTATGTCGTTCAGTGTGGTTTCGCTTAACTCAAAAATGGATGATGGTATCCATAAAAAATTTAATATATATTTCTATGTACTATCAATAGGTTCCATGATTGTTTATACTATAATCCTTGAAACCTGACTATCTATTTGTCTATACTATCAATAGGCTGTAGGATGGTTGTTGGTATCCCTAAAACCTGACTATCTTTATCTGTTTAGTTCCTATAGGATCCTGGATGGATGGTGAAACCCATAAAACTTGAATATCTATCTATATAAAATGTCAATGCCTATATGATCTCATTTATCACTTTTTCTATCTATTGTATGGTTTTTTTGCTTATGATGTAGAGGAAAACTATAAATAACACTCACACTTGTCTTGTTTCAATTTGTTAAATCCTAGGTAAAAGCTTAAAGGCACAATAATTCACTATATCATTCAAGGTTTCAAGGTTATATGAAGGTTCTCATGATTTTATCCTTTCTCAAACTAGTTCTCTTATAACTACTAAATAATCCTTACAACATCTTAGTACAGCCAAGTTATCTCTCCCTACTTCTTTCTTTGTTGTTGCTAGCTTATAGCCTTTTTTGGTATTTTTCAATTGTATCGATAAGTATAGATTGGTTTTAAAAATATAAGATGATATTTTGACACCCTCTATCATTTTATTCCTCTCCAATATTTTTCTTGTCTTAACTCTACTCAAAGGTACACTTTTCAATCACTATCTAGGCTTAATTAGGTCTCTATACCCCTTATTTTCAACGCAATCAAATAACTCCATACATATAAGGTCCATACTAAGAAAAAAATTCTTAGATCACTTGAAAAAGTAACTTTTCACCAAATTTCATGGGTTTTGGATGGTGTAATCTCTCACAATATCAATTTGAGTTTCTAAACCCTAGTTTATGGCTTACCCTATCTGTACCAACCTAAGAAGGAATAAATTTATATTTTAAGCTTGCCTAAAGGTTTTTAAAAATTTATATGAATGAATAAGGTTTTTATAAATCCTATGCATCTTTATAAATTCAATGGACCCCTTTTTTATGCCTTTGATCATAAATTTGCATGAGTTTGGGTCTGATTGTATATATAATTACATTCTATTATAGGATCTGCGTTTAGATATCCTCAAAAATATTTACACAAAAATAAAATAAAATGTGATTATAAACTTAATTATTAATTATAAAAACTTAACAATCATGTGGGTATCATTATTGAAATCTTTATAGGCTCTTGCTTTCACATTCATACATACATAGTCTTCTTAATTGTCAAAACACAAGAAACATAGTATGACTGGGTCTACAACTTTTCCTTCAAATGAGATAAATTATTATTTATTTTCCTTGGATATTTTATCCTAAAATTTTAATATTTATAAATGTCATTCCTTAAATCAAAATGCATACTCAAGTGTTCTTGAACACATAACATAGAATACAAAATACAAAGACACTGGGGCTACAAGTGTAATCCTTCACAAAATTAAGAGTGATTTTATTAATTTACATTGTTATTAGCATTCATACATATCTAAATACATCATAAAACTATATAATTCATCCATTTTTACAAAATTTATATACTTATAACTACTCCAATGATTCTTGGACTCCTTTAAGAACGTTGAGAGACTCCAAAAACTATATTAACTCCTAACACACCTATATGAAGAACTTATTTTATGAATCAAGCATGTATTAAAGTCATATTAACCCATTATATAGTATAAACAACAATATTAAATAATTGAGGCTTCTTCAAACATGATTTAGTACCTAAGACAAGATAAGTAAATTTAAAAATTCAAATTATTGAATTTGGTAGTAAAATGCCAATTTTAAATTTTAACCTTTCTAAACAAACTTTGACACTTGGGAAATATTATAAAGTGTATTTTATGAATAATAAAACCATTAAAACATCATAAACAATCCACATGACCCCTAGACACTTGATCAAACTGAAAATTGTGCAAATAAACACAAGACAGGTAAGGATGATCTTGCATCAGCTTACCTGAGAATGAACTAAGGAAGGACACTTGATTCTTTCAATACTTAAAAAAATTATAATTTATCTAAATAGGACCATATATCACCCAACATCCAAGAATAGTAATTTAAAAAATTTAAAAATAGACACTAAAAAAATTATTGTGCCTATTTTCAAGTTTAAAAAACACCCTATCATAAAAATTTAAGATACATCTCGATTTGACAAATAGATATAGTGGCCTATATATAGGGGGTTTGATGAGCTTTGAAATGTACTAAATTCCATACACTCATATATATATAGGATGGGATAGACATATAATAGATCTATATGTGAGAAACCCATATAATAGCTAGAGATCCCCTATTCTATGGTTGTCATGTCTACCTAAAGGGAGGAGATAGGTGTGCCCAAAGTATCTATTGATCTAGGATATGTTCAATTTTCACTTTTTTTTTTAGTGCAAGAGGGCTTGTCAATATGATATGATTTGACAATTTCACTTATTTGAGATGTGTTATAAATTTATTGAATAACTTGTGTAATACCTACATAAAATATTTTCAAAATGCACACAAATATATTGAAGATTGTATTTATTCCTAATAAAATATAAAATTATAAATGAAACTAAATGTATAAATTATTTTAACACATACCTTTAATATATTAACCAAACAATTAAAAAAGAATAAGATTATTTGTATTTAAGCATTGTATTTTGGTAAAAGTGCCACATTTATTAGTGTTTAAATTAAAATAGACATACACTTCAAGTGTGTATAATATTAATGGTACTAAAATTAAATTGTGGATTTTTAAGAAAAATATTCCAATGTGAAATATTATAAATTGTACTCCAAATCCCATCATTTATTAAACCAATAAATATGACATCCTTCAAATTTCATCATGATTTGGAAGTTATAAGTAAAGTGTGCTTGATTTTATTTGAATAATGCCATAATTTAAAGAAAACATGTATACCAATTATTTTATTTTAATTCAAATTTTATTTGGTGGATCGATCCTCCATTTCATGATATGGACATAAAAGTCTATGCACATGCATCCAATGCACATTCTTAAGCGTGCTCAAGGGAGTAGGTGAATGCAACCATACATGATTCAGTAGGAGTGTCTAACATTTCCTAGCCTCATCCCAAGTTCCCATCTTAATGATAACTTTTTGAAATATTTATGATTGTTTTTTACTACTAGTAAATTAATTGATGCCACATAGCAAGGACAAGTAGTTGAGTTGTATGTGAAGTTGAAAATACATGTGCACAAGAGGGGTTAAAATGTGTGGAGTCCTATATAGATTGGTCACTTCAATATGCACTCAACTAGTAGATTTCATCCTTTTACACAATACTTTAGATATCTCATATATATTTTAGCTATTAGATTTGGACATTGTGACATGACATTTTAAATTTCCCAATCAGGGCCCAGTTTCCCATCAAATTAATGTATGAGGCATGGAAATCACATGGACATATAATAATTGAAACTTAAAATGTTTTACATGGGGAACATGACACTAAATTTCATCTGGATCTCCTAGGTTATGACAAGTTTGTTAGATCCAGGAGACTGATATGTCTAACATTGGTAAGAGATCATTGGTTTGTGTATGGAAAGTTAGACCTCTAGACCACATGACATCCATTGATTTAGTCAAGATCTCCCAACGACTAAAATATCTTAAAGGTTTAGGAGACTAACCATTATAACTTATGGTATCCCTAATTGGCTAGGAATCTAACAAGTTCTGATAAGTCTATTAGATCTCAAAGATTGACATGTCTGACATTAGGGTGAGCTCATTGGTTCACTCCTATCAAGTTAGACCTCTAGACCATGTGGCATGCACTGATTCAATTAGGCTCTGAAATCAATGTTAGGTCTAGGGGACTGACCATTTTAACTTTGGGGTGCCCTAATTGGAAATGACTCTAATAGGTTTTGGCATCTCTATCAACAATCCACATGGCACCATTAGATTCAACCACTCCTCATATAGAAAACCACAAAAAATATTGATTAAAAAAAATGTGTCATATTTAAATGTTCACCCAGACCCCAACTAAGCTCTATAGGATGCCACATAGGACTATGGGAGACTGAAACATCAACAAACTTAAAATGAAAAAAAAACCTATAAAAACATTAATGCATTTAAATTTTCTAAGAAAGAAAACATCTAGTTTATTTTAGGATATAACCAAGACCCAATTGAGTTATCTTTGAAGGTCATGAGGGATTTCAATAGGGATCAACTAGCCATCAAAAACACTTACTATTATAAAAAATGCATGGCAAAAAAGGGACCTTGATGATTCTCTAATAAATGAACTGATATGAACAAAATTGAGTCTAGGAACTGTAAATTTGATCATTTTTATAGGGGTCCCTCACTTATTTAAAGAAGGGGGTGTGTTGTCCACAAAAAATCTCAAATATAATAATACAAACTTAATATCAATAGACATGTCATCTTCATTCATATACATTTGGATGTTCATATTAATCTTATCTTCTTTAGAATGGGCATGTGCCCATTCTAAACAAGATTGGAATATTATCAATTACATACTAGAAATACTCCACTAAAGGATCCCCAAAACTTATGTTATAGAATATTGGTTAGAATTTTAGATGATAATAGTATTTTTATCTTATTCAAAATGGGTATGTGCCCATTCTACACAAGATTCTAATACTATCAACTACATACTGGCAGTACTCCACTGAAGAACCCACCCCCCCCCCCCCAGCTTGTGTTATAGAATATTGATTAGAATTTTAGATGTTCATATTATCCTAATCTTGTTCAGAATGGGCATGTTCCCATTTTACAAAATATTGGAATACACTATCAAACTACATAATGGTAGTACTCCATTTAAGAATCCCCCCAACCTTGCATTAAAAAATATTGGTTAGAATTTTGGATTTTCATATCATTCTTATCTTTTATAGAATGGGCATGTGCCCATTCTACACAAGATTGGAATTCCATCAACTACATACTAGTATTATTCCATTGAATAATCCCCCCAAACTCATGTTTTAAAATATTATTTAGAATTTTTGATGTTCATATCATTCTTATATTGTTCAAAATAGGCATGTGCCCATTCTACACAAAATTGGAATACTATTAGCTACATATTGGCATGATTCAACTAAATAATTCCCTAAATCTTGTGTTTTATAATATTGTTTAGAATGTTGGATGTTTATATTATTCTTATCTTGTTTAGAATGGTCATGTGCCCATTCTACACAAGATTGGACTACTATCAATTGCATACTAGTAATATTCCACTGAAGAATCTATTATTTGGTCCAAGATCCTTATCTAAAAGATCTCATTATATTGAGAATTTTCAAAGAGAGTAGTGGGGAACACTAATTGACTTTCATCCTCCATTTTAAGATTGGTTTGAAATCAGCCCAGGGAACATTTTTAAATATTTGGCTTCACAATGGAGCCTTCATGGAATAGCCTCTAAGAGATGTAACAGTCACCACCAGTGATTCAATCCTAATAATTGAGAATGAAATGAGTGAATTACTTAAATATATTATCAGCATTTAGGTACTTTTCTCCAACATTATTAAACAAAATGGAAAGGGTAGTTTTATTTCCAAAAAACCATAAAAGGAGGGAAGGCTAAGGTAGTAAAGAAAGATTTCAGAACCATGTGAAATTAATGATTTAACAATTAATTTTAGCAAATCCACCACATTTATAAAATATGTACTAATTCTCACTAAAAGCTTTAACTCTGACTCCACACAATGGGGAGAGTCTAGGGAAGCATCTTAAGAATGTTTAACTTGTGAATTCTCACTAAAATAAATACTATAAGTCTACAACAAATCACACATAAACTTACAAAATAACTTTCAAATTATCACACTAGTTATTAGTATTGTGATGAAAATGAAAGAAATTCACAAAAACTTTATGACATGTAGGCACATCATAAACATTGCATTCATAAAGTAACAAAGTCTCAAAGTAACTATTTTGACGTTAATATTCATTTAAATAGAAATGAAAAACACTTTGGTAAATGGAACATATGTCACTTAAAAGAGCTAAAATAGCATTCATTAATATAACCAACTCTATTACAAAGATAAATATTGGCCAACTCTTTAAAATTTAAAATGGGGTGAAGGAAACTATAGGTAAAGTCCTAGCTTGATTCTGACAATAATTTTAAGCTAAAATTTGTCAACCCTCAAATTGAAATATGGATAAAATTTTATAGATAAGGATGGGATTAACCTCCAAATAACATGAGATTCCCATCCTGGGTCATGATGGCCACTCTTAGTGGTTAAAACCATATAATTAAAAAAAAGGATAAAATCCCCTTAAGTCTACCCCAAAGAGATCCACAAGGGATACCTCAATTGATACGTGGAGGTAGTTTGGAAGAGTTGAATCCCTAGTGCTTTGACTTAGCCTCCTTAGCTTCCACTATGGCTACCATGAGTTTAAACTATCAATACAAATTGGTAAGGTTCATTGGGGGCTCTTTGAAGATCATATTGTCTCGAGATGTTAGTATTTGGTACACCTAGAGGGGATCCTCCATCAGCCATTAGACCCTTGACACCTAGTTGATACTCATTATAGATTACATTGAAAGATTGAGAACTACTTGAGATCCCTCTTGGTTCACTTTGGATACCTTTTCCCTCATAACCTGGTCAAAGTGACCTGGGTGGACCTTAAATTCACCCTTATCTAGTAGAGTGCCATCTGTATGGAACAACACTGAGGTATTGAATTCTTTGAAATAGGTCAATATCTTATTTTTTCCATCTTTGAGGGGTACCATCACTATTTCAAACAAGGTGAGCCACTCATACATTTTAGTATTCATAGTCCCAGTGTAGTTTTGATACAAGCCCAAATCCAAACTAGGCATCAATTTGAGCTCTAGGAACATGCCTTCATTAATCACCATAATCAAATTCTATCACTTCTAATGAATTATGGTGAACCTCTCCAGATAATCATGGGTTTGATAGATGAGCATTAGGGTATCCCCAAAGTGGAGAAAAGTTATAAGAGGTCATCCTTGATGTACCCAATTAATTTTGGAGGTAAAGAGATCTTAACCTAGGCCTTGAGATTTTTGACCTGGATATGCATGTCTTTGAGGAGCTTCTCTGAAATATCATGCATCTTTGAAAGAATTGAGATTAGGTTTTCTTCCATTTTCTCCTCTCTTTTGAAAGTCCTCACATTTTTGAGAGAGAATATGTCTTATTGGGTCTACCAAACCATAAGTTTTCCATATTTTATGAACTTCTAGGTGAGGACATTCTGCATGATCCTCATGGTGTGGTTAAAATCTCATTACACCTTTATGGTACGCTAAATCATCATATCTAGCACCTGCATTACCAGGACTATCCCTTAGGTCTTGGAAGGTGTAGGTGGGGTGGAAGAGATGGTAGTTGTTGGTTGGTAGAGGATGAGGTAGAGATAGAATAGAGGAAGTGGAAGGAGTGGAGGATGAAAAAAAGGGGATTAGGGAAATATGAGAGGATCTAATGGGGTGAGTGTTGAAAGAGTAGAATAAATTTTTATGGAAAGAAAAATTGTAGCAACTGACATGTGTACCATGGTTCAAACATGAGATATATTTTGCTTCTTCCTCAACCTTTTACCCAAGTCATCTTGAGATGCTGATGTGGAAAGAGTTGATGTATCAAGGTTTATATGGTTTGACTATGAGAGTTTATAGGTTTTTGGAAGGATTATAAGGATGACACTAGTCACTAGAGACACACACATGGGTGAACTTACTCCTAGAAAAACTAAGGAGGTTGGAGTAGATATGGCCTTTATAGGCACTTGAATTTGAGGTATAAACAATAGGGGAACCAAGAAAGTTCCAAGCTCTGGAATATAAGGGGTGGATGGTAATTAAAATGAAAAGAATCCAAGAATGGTGGAGGATATGGATGTTTGAGCAAAGAGTGGAGGAGGTGGAATTATAGTGAAAAGGGGCAGTGTTACATAGGGTAACTAGAAAGAGGAAGAAGTGAGGGGAGGAATTTTTACTAGTGCCTACTGTTGATCCCATCTCAACTCATTTCTAAGCTACTATTGACATTAAACCTCAGAGCCTGAGTAGCTTGGGGATGAGGCATTTATTATGGAGATACCCATTCTTGTGATAATTTCCATTGATTCACCCAGGTCTAATTTGGTTGGGGCTGATGTGCTTGAGATTTTAGAGATAGAGGAGGCATATCTATGATGAGAGGAGTAGTTATTCATGGGGGAGAAGGTAGCAAGATCTTTTGGAGGATTTTTATAAATTATAGGGGGATTTGGAGTGGCATTCCCTAAAGATTGAGAAAATGTATATGGGGTTCAAGAGGGATTGAAATATTGGACCTTCTTCCCCTTCTCCTTCCTTTGGGATTCAATCCTCATGATCACCTCCTAGTCATCCTTGACATTTATATATAACTCATCATCATCTATCATTTGGTGTCCATAAGTGAGGTTAAGGCAAGTTGAGTACTTATCCAATTGGGCTTGGCTCTACCTAATGCTTAAGAGCATCAACTAGTTACCATATTTTGCAAGGGAGGAAAGATAAATGTAAATGATGCCTAATGATGATTGGGGGAGGTGAAAAGGCCTTTTGTTGGTGAATAATACAATGTTTGAAAATGCCTTCCATCAATTGATAAGTGATTTCGACCTCTAAAAGATGATTTGGGGTGTGATATGGTAGCCGAAGGGGCTCCTTAATAATGTTTGCAACCTAAATGACTGTGTCTTCCTAAAATTACCATTAGTCCCAAATGAAAGATAATAAATCTCTAATTTCTTGTGAGGGACAAGGCATAATAGCCTTATTGATTGTGTTTTACACCACTAGGTAGAATCATTCACAAATGTCCTAGATGTTGTTTATATATTGGTGGCCATATATTTTATATAAAACTACATGGAACATAGGTCCATCAAGAACCATGTAGGAAAGATAGAGGGATTAAAATTAAATGTCCCATAGATAACATCTATGAGATATCTCATCATATAGAAATATCACCCCACATGTGCATCCATTATGGATCTAACCATATTTAAATTTACCATGCCTCCTAGCTCGAGGACTTAGGATCCATCCAAGATCATATGAATTAGGAGAACTCATTGTTCATTGATGTGAAGTAATATGGGGTCCTAAATAACTAGTTTAGTAGGATCATGCCAATCTAGACCCCCCACCTTAAATTTTTAGAGTGTGTGGTCATTGAGATTTTCTTTATTAACCCATTTAGCATTTAGGTTCTCCACCCAGTCCTAGAAGACATCATAGATCTAGAAGGTGTAAGTCTAGGTCTTCACCACCTATGAGTCATATGAAAAATTGGGTTCCTTGAGATTGTAGTAAGATTTCTAAATCATACATGAGATGTTATAAATTTAGTGCTAGGATATAATAAAGTAAACCTAATTATGGACACCATCTTATACCTACCTGGAAATGAGGAGAATCTTACCAATAAAGTCAGTTCAAGGGAGGACTTTGGGCTTAGATGTGGCTTGGTGCAGGCCATACTTTTGGTATGCTCACAAGGCATCTTCAAATTTAGCTTCATCATCATCGATGATAATTTATTCTTTGGGCACCATGTTGATGGCCTTAAATAATTCATTATAAATCTTAAACTGATTCAGACCATCCAAGAAAAGAGTATACCTATACTAAGGCTTATCCTTGGGGTTCAAAGAGGAATTGGCCATTGTTACAGGATGAAATTTTGAAAGAAATATTAAACCATAAGAGAATGTAGTGAAAATAAGAGGTGGAAGTAGAAAGGAGGATAAATTTGGTAGCTCAGAGATATAATGACTAATGAGATTTCCTTAAGATGCTACAAAAATTTATATTCATCCTCCTTACATTAATGGAATTTTGTAGTTCATCCATCATGAATTTAAATTTGAGTGGGTAGCTCAATCCTTGACTTGATTTCCTAATCCAAATTTAAATTTGGAATATATGATTACACACTACTCACCAAATCTAGTAAAAGTGATGTGACATTTTAAACTTATCCAATCATAGTCCAATTCCCCACTTCATCATGTTTGGATTGGGGTAGGTGTGTGACCATCTCATCCTTAAATTCTCTTGGGAGCTTTGAGGCTACCATTTGTCACATCTAGACTAGTCTTCATATTAATGGTTAGGACCTGAGCCTATATCATCACTTTTTTATTATTTATTCAAGGGGAGAGAATTTGTTAACTAGAAACATGATGCATATTTTGATTAGCCCTTGTGTTTCTTATGAGGCATCATTGGTTGACATGGCATCCACTAGTTAGACTAGGCTCTCCTATCATCTAACATATTTATCAAGTCTGGGAGACTGACCATTTTGGTTTTGGCATGGGGTGATTTGTTGGAGCACTAATAGTGTTTGACCTAGGGATGCATGGTGCTCTCCTATTTTTATCAAGATCTCCTAGGTTATGACTATCATAATTTGATCTTAATCCAAATAAGGTGAATGTGAAGGTAAAATGGTCACCATGAGATAAGAAGTGAGTGCACACCACCAAAGAGCTATAGTGAGATTAAATGACAAAAGAGAATTGCATGAGACAAATTAAAATGGAAAAAGCAAAAATATTCATTAACTTTGGAATTGAAATATAAATGAGAGGGTACATATATAAGTGGGAGAGAGAGTGAAACCCCACATTTTAGTACATGTGGGACTAATATTCCCAAATGACCGAAATGGCCTCTAAGACCCTAAGCAAGTATAATGAACCATGTAGACAAAACCCATAGTATAAAAGTCTACACTAACACCTTGTTTAAGCATAGCTTAGGTGGTCTAGGAAATTAGGTCTTAGAAATGAGGCCTGATGAGGTACCCAAGTACATAGCAATCTCTCATAAATTAGAGAAAAGGAGAAAAATTATAGGAAAAAATTCCCCCCAAAAAGAAATACATAGGAGAAGTGAAGAGGCTAGAAGGCCCCCGAAACGTTAATGATGTTGTTGATGTAGACCACACCCCAAAAAGAGATCATAGATGAATATAATTTCTCTTAGTGAATGGTTTGGTAAATATATCTATAACCTAATTTGAAGACTAGCAAAATCTCAATTCGATGATCTAACCCTGAATAAGATCTAAAATAAAATGCATATGAATCTCAATGTGTTTAGTCTGACAGTGTTGAACCAGATTCATGTATATCTATATGGTACTCTAGTTGTCACAATAGATGATGGTGGGATATCTAAAAGGAATGTTAAACTCAAATATAATCCCTTAAATCTAAATAGCTTCAATAGTTACATTAACAACTCCCCTATACTCTGCCTTTATGGACGATATAGAAATATCATTTTGCTTCTTACTAGACCTACTGATGGGACCATGACCCAAAAAAAGATGTAACCTAAAGTGGATTTTTAATTTTGAGTATCACTAGCCTAATCTAAATATGTAAAAGCAACCAGGTTAACCTCTGTGCCAAATATTTACTAAATCTTGAATGTAGTGTAAGATCCTCTTAACTACTTTCTAGTGCATCTCATGGGGTTCCTACATGAATCTAGAGACAAGTCCTACTGCATATAAAATATCAAGCTTGGTATGAGTTAGATGATAAATATAACAAAAAGTTGTTGATATTGAGTGGCATCAACCAAATGTGTAGAAAAATCAACCTCAAGTTTAACTCCTAATAGAAATGGAGTCAGAGATGGCTTACAATCAGCCATGTGAAACTGAGCCAAAAGATCAAGATCATAATTGGGTTGTGCAAGTGAAATCCATGAATCAGACTATGAAATATTGATTCCAAATAAGTAATGTAGAATAATTAAGTTTCTCATGCTAAATATATCTTGTAGAGCTATCTTCACCACTTTAATAGACAATAAGGAACTCCCAGTGATCAAAATATCATCAAGATAAAGGACCAATATTAGTAAAGAATTATCCTACTACAAAAAATATACATTAGGTTTGAATGACACCTGATGAAACCTTAAGTAAAGAGGAAGGAATCCATTTTGGCATACTAATCTTGGGGATCCTACTTGAGGCCATAAATGAATTTACTAATTCTAAAAACTAAGGATGTATCATGAACAAATCTAGGTGGTTTCTCCCTTTAGATCTCCTCCTCAAGGTTTATGTGAAGAAAAGCACTCTTCACATCCATCTGGTGCACATCCCAACCATATGCTATAGCTATAGCTATTGTGAGTTAGATCAAAGTCATCTTTTAATAGGTGAAAAGGTCTCTGAGTACTTAATGCCAGATACCTATGAAAAAATCTTAGCAACCAATTGTGCCTTATACTTATCGACCATACCATCTATTGTAAAATTGGTCTAATATATCCACCTGCAATGAACCATCTTCCTTCCCTTATGAAGTGAATTTAAATCCCAAGTGTGATTTTTGATCAAGGAAGAATATTCTTCTTACATAGCATTATCCCACTCAGGTATGCCTAAATCCTCTCAAAATGTCTTTGGATCCAAAAGTGAAGCAAATAAATCATGTGGAGAACTCAATTAATCTACTTAAGTATGTCTATCATCTATTATAGCCCTTACCCAAGTGATTGCAATCTAAAGTGTTTTTCTAGCCTAAAGGGGCCCAAATATAGGTGATTCAAGTGATAACTCCTCATCCTCATGACTAGAGGTGGATGTATAAGACTCCCCATCACCACCCTTATTGTTAGAACTAGAAGAAGACCCTAGCTCAAAAACATACTTTGGATGATCTGAGTTAGAAGAAGAATAATAAAGTCTAAGTGAATCCAATGAAAGAGAAATGTCAAGTGTTGAGTCTATGGGACTCTCATAAAATTGAATATTTCTTTGTATCAAAAACTCATTTTTTATTAGATGGATAAGGTGTTACCCCTTGACACCATCTAGATAACCTATAAAGATACAAGGCTTGGACTAAGTTTCCATAGATTTGTGTATCTTCTTCAATATATGTGTCATATCTAGAGATCCAAAAACCCTAAGGTGATCAAGATTAGTATTCCTTCCATGTCAAGATTCAAATGGTGTAATGCCTTTCAAATCTTTATGAGGAACCTTGTTATGAATATAACAAGCACAATTTTTGGCTTCATGCCAATACTTAGGTGCCAAAAATTTAGAGTGAATCATATAACTAGCCATCTCTTTCAAGGACCTATTTTTGCATTATGTAACTCCATTATATGAAGGATTGTAAGCAACTATCTGTTGTAAATCAATCTCCTTTGTGATGCAAAATTTCTCAAATCTATTACTGACATATTCAAATCCATTATCGATTTGAAGAACCTTGATGGATTTCTTAGATTATTTCTCAACAAGTGTTAAAGTATTGAAAATATTCAAACACTTTATACTTTTTCTTAATAAATTTGACCCATGTATAACTCAATAAATCATCAATGAAAGTGAGAATTTACTTATCCTTTATAACATATAGACTAGGAAAAGCCTAGATACATCACTATGTACTATCTCCAATGCTTGTGAAGCCCTCCAAGCTTTGACTTCATCAAATTTTGATTCTAGATGCTTTCAAAGAGAACATTTCTCACAAATTACCTTAGATAATTGGACTCAAGGTAATCCTATGACCATGTCATTATTGCTAAGTTATTCAAGGTAGTGATAGTTGAGGTGGCCAAACCACTCATATCATAATTTCCTAACTCCATCTGAATGAGTTAGAAATGTTTTCAAATAAGAATTAGGTGAAAAATGTGAGGTGTATAACTTGGATTGTTGATTTTACCTACTCACTACCACTATAGTATCACTATGTAACTCCCTAATGATAACTAAATCTAGTACAAACTCAACCCTCATGCCTTTGCTAATATGAGCGATTTGATATATTGATAGGAGATTGGCTAAAAGGTAAGGGACACTTAGAATATTATTGAATGTTCCTCCTTCCATTTTAAAAGGCCCTCTCTATGAAATAGGTACATAAGTGTCATCACCCAAATTAATAGAAGACACTCTACAAGGCTCTAAAGAAGAAAACTCAACTAGTGAAAAGCCCATGTTGTGAGAAGCACCTGAGTCAATGACCCATGAAGATGTTGAAGCTACAACTAATACAAGAGCCTTAATCTTTTATTTTTCTTTCCCATTTCCCTTTGCCTTAGTATAATATTAGGTAGATGAATTCTAATTGATGGACTTAGGAACACCCATGTTTTTCTTATCTAAGAGATAATTTAGGTGATTTATTTTCTTCTTCATGCATTTGCTTTCATCATGCCCATTTTTATTACAATAGGCACACTTAACCTTCTCTATTTTAGGTTTGTCATTAGAAGAGGAGGCTTCAGTGTTGGATTTAGCATAGGTTGATTCTTTCTTCTTCTATTGTTACTTATTCTTCTTATTATCTTTTTTGGAAGTCTTTACATTCCCAATAATTAGGGCTTGAGGTTTTGTGGATTTAAATGTGAACATCTGGATCAACTTATCTTTCTCCCTAATTAAGTCATTAATAAAAACATCTAAAGAGAGCATTTTCCATGCAATGCTTAAATCACTCTTAGTGGCATGAATATTAGAGACAAAGATTGAATAGTCAAGACCTAGTTTAGATGGTATATTAAGAACAAGTTGGTCCTTATTTATTTATCTCACATTATTTCAACTACAATCTTAGGGAATTGAACTTAGTGAAGAAATATTGAAGGGTTTCAAAGTTACCAAGATTTAGGCTAATGAGTTCATTCTAAATATCATGATCTCTAATCACATATTTCTCCCCAAATAATTTACCTAGAATATTCCATACATCATGAGGTGATTTGGTAAACTCTAAGTGAAATAAAAGAATTAGGTGTTATAGAAAGATATAATAGCCCATAGGCTTTATCATTATGGTTATACCACTTAATTATGTCGACATATATTCTAGGTTTAGTTTCATTACCCATGGTTATCCTATTCATAACCTTACTCCTTAGAATGATTGTCATCTTGATTTTACATTCATGATAGTTAAAGGGAGTTAGTGGGTTGAATGAACTTGAATCCATTAGTGTAGAAATGAGATGTAGTATTAGTGTAAATTAAATTTGCTGCATAAATTAAAGTGTAATTAGGATGTCTATAGGGACTAAAAAGGCACAGTATACCCCCTGAACTATGAGATGGTCAAACCCCCCCCCCCCCACACAAAAAAAATGTTGAAAATGCATGCTCAAAAGATGTCAGACTCAGCTAATAGTGCATCTAGAACAATCAGTACATGTGTCAAAAAAGATAATTTTTTTTTTAAATAAAAAATATGTTAGACTCAAATGATAATGTGTCCAAGAATAAAGTACAATGTGATCAAGTAAAAAATGAATAACACTTTATTTTTAACTATTGCCCACAAAATATTTTTTTATAAAAAATAATAAAAATATCCACTAACAATGCTACACTTGTGCATTAAAATAAAATTAGACTATTTTCCCTTGTTTTAAATCAAGATATTAAAAAAGGGAAATTAACATGATAAAAACATTAGGGAAAATTTGAATAGACTTAACTTTATTTAGGAATAAAATTTTATCAACAATCTCCAAATTTTAAGATCTATTTATTCTAAGTATCAGTTACTAAAAACATCATAACTTTTGCATGTCTTAACCAAATTCATAAATTAAAAATAATCTATAAATCTAAGATCAAGCTACACCACACCCAAAAACAATTATATGTGATTATTTGTGGTTTTATATTAGTAATAGATTTAATAGGTGTATGGAAAACAAGGCACATGAATGAAAAATTAGATCTGAACTAGGAAGCCACAAAAAAGACAATGTGGAGGAAAAATGTGTTTCCTTAAGCAAAAAATGCCTTCTTTCAAGCTATAGAGAATTTGATCAAATTTCAAGAATATTAGATCTCAAAAGATGTTCCATATACCAACATTACAAATCATTCAAATGTATGATAAAAGGAATGGATAGATCTAATAGAAACGAATACATATTTACGATCTTGCTTATGCAAAAAATCTCAAGATTTCATAAAAGGCTTAACAACAAATAAGTGTTTACCACAGGTGGCTCTGATACCATATCATATTTTGAACCTATTCTAGATAAGGTGAATATAAAGGTCGAATGGTTACACAAGACAAGAAGTGAGTGACACACCACCAAAGAGCTACAACAAATTAAAATGACAAAAGAGAATTGCATGAGACAAATCAAAATGGAAAAAGCCAAAATATTCATTATCTTTAGATTCAAAATATAAAGGGAGAGGGGTACATATATAGATTGGAGAGAGAGTGAAACCCCACATTCAAGTGAATGTGTGACTCATATTCCCAAATGATCCAAATGGCCTCTAAGACCCTAAGCAAGCATAATGAACCATGTAAACAAAACCCATAGAATAAAATTATACATGAACACTAACATATTTTTAGGTAATAAGAGACTGACACCTCTAATAATAAATTCCATGCCACTCTCTTATTATAAAACCTTTGACTATATCTCAACCAAATATCCTGAAGCCATGTAGCACTGAGACTTTGACACGTGAAAGATCCTACAAAAGTCACATAAAATGACTAAGTGAAAGTGAAAGGATGAATTATCAATTAACTAATCACCTAACCACCAACTACTCTCTATAAAGACACATGAGATTCTAGGGTTAGATTCACTAGGAATAGGATTGAGACTCTGAGAACCTTTGAGTAAAGGCAAGCCTACAAAATTAGCATGTTAAGCATTTAAGAAAAGAGTGCCCATCCTGATCATGAAATATAGATTGGATTTACCTTGGTATCTTTCATAAACTAATGAGGTCTACTATTTGTATTCATTTGTCATTATCCACATCATTTTCTTAGGGAGAAAAATAAATAAACAGGGTGACCTAGGATTTCAGGGACTCGATGTAGGTAGATCTAAACAAAATGTGAGGATGGGTCTAAGAATTTAGTTATGATATTTTTAAAGAGGGTTCCCCCATTTCTTACAAAAAGGAGGCATGTTGGCCATAAATAATCCCAAAATCTTGTGTTATATAATATTGGTTAGAAATTTGGATGTTCATATTATTATTATCTTGTTCAGAATGGGCATGTGCCCATTCTACACAAGATTGGAATACACTGTCAAATTGCATACTGGTAGTAATCCACTAATATAATCCCATAATATTGTGTTATAGAATATATGTTAAATTTTTGGATTTTCATATCATTCTTATCTTTTTTAGAATGGGTATGTGTCAATTCTACATAAGATTGGAATACTATCAATTGTATACTAACAATATTCCACTGAAGAATCCCCCAAGCTTATGTTGCATAATCTTGTTTATAATTTTTGATGTTTATAACATTCTTATCTTATTTATAATGGTCATTTTCCCATTATACACAAGATTGGAATACTATCAATTACATATTGGCATGATTACACTGAATAATCCCCCCAATCTTTCATAGTAGAATATTGTTTAAAATTTTGGATGTTCATATTATTATTTACTTGTTTATAATGGGCATGTGCCCATTTTACACAAGATTAGAATACTATCAACTACATACTGGTAGTACTCCACTAAAGAATTCCCCCTAAACTTGTGTTATAGAATATTGGTTAGAATTTTAAATGTTCATATTATTCTTATCTTGTTCAGATGGATATGTGTCTATTCTATACAAGATTAGAATACATTATCAAAATACATACTGGCAGTACTCCACTAAAGAATCCCCTTAAGCTTGTGTTATGTAATATTAGTTAGAATTTTGGATATTCATATCATATTTATCTTTCTCAGAATGGGCATGTGCCCATTCTACATAAGAATGGAATACTATCAAATTCATATTGCCGGTATTCCACTCTATAATCCCCTCAAGCTTGTGTTGTAGAATATTTTTATAATTTTGGATGTTCATATTAGTGTCATGTTATTCATAATGGGCATGTGCCCATTCTACACAAGATTTGAATACTATTAACTACATACTAGTAGTAATTCATTGGATAATCCTCCCAATATTGTGTTACATAATATTGATTAGAATTTTGGATGCTCACAATATTCATATCTTGTTTATAATGGGCATGTGTCCATTCTACATAAGATTGGAATACTATCAACTACATACTGGTAGTACTCCACTAAAGAATCCCCCCAAGTTTGTTTTATAAAATATTGGTTAGAATTTTGGATGTTCATATTATTCTTATCTTGTTTAGAATGTACACATGTGCTCGTTTTACATAAGATTAGAATACTGTCAAATTCATACCGGTATTACTATGTTGAATAATCCCTCCAAACTAGTGTTTAATAATATTGGTTAGAAAGTGGTGTTCATATTATTCTAGGATATAATGCTTCTCTAATTTCTTTTTGTTTATAATGTGATAAATTGATAGAATTATTATTAATATCATGTAAAAGTAGACACAAGCCCAATATGAACAATATTTAAAATATCATTTACATTTAATTAAAATTCGTTGATAAGACTAAATACAATAATACAAATTTAATATCAAACTACTCATGTAACTATGAATTCACATATTACACAAAGATTCAAGAACTCTTAAATATTATTTATTAATATCTCCAAATAATTACATATGATATATCAATACAATGATAGCTTCGATGATATTTCATCTATTTACTAAGTATAAATAATCCAATGGCATATTTTGATCATATGATACATCAATGCACATGATAGCTTTGATATTATTTCAAATTGTGGCCTAACATTTATAATCCCCTAGATGGATTCCTATAGTGATTAAAATCCTTTATGATGATATATTCATGTGCCTACCATGCTTTGGGAATTAATTGATTGGGAATTAGGCCTTGATTAGATAATTTAAAACATTATGTCATAATTACCAAATATAGTAGGCATCATGTAATTGGGATCTCTAATTTTAATCCCAAATAATGAAATAAATGGGAAGATCAAGCCACCAAATCAAATTTGAATTCATGCCAAGTCATCCAAAAAATTCCATTAACATAAGAGATATATGTAGATCCATTTAATAAGTGCCTTGGGAAAATCTTATTAACCATTATCACTCCTATTTTCCTAAAACTCGCTCCTTACTTTATACTCCAGCCATTAACCTATGTAGCTTCCCCCTTTACTCAACACTATATCTCTAAGGTCCCTACCATATATAATGGCCTCCTCATTTTTGAACCCCAAATCCAAGCTAGAATAGCAAGATACTTTATTTCTAGATGGTTTGACACAACTCAAGTACTAAAATAACATATTCAAGGCTATTGATTTGATTCCTAAAGAATCTGGTAGTGATGATGAGGATAAGGCTAAATTTTAATGCCTTTTGAGGCTATATAAATAGTGGGTTGAAAAAATATGTAACTAAGATTGAGGTTTTCCCCTACATCGACTTATTTAGCATGTTGTTGTGTACATCGATATAGGTGTAAGATGAATTCCATGACATGCTCTACTCTATGAACAATCAATATTATATCATCAACATCTAGGGAAAAACTTCCAAGGATTACTATAACTAACTTGAGTAAAAATTTTATTATGATTCAACCATAGTGACCACTTAGACAAGTACCCACCCCATCTATGACGTCCTAAAGGACTAAATCAAGAACACTGATGTAAGATTTGTTAATAAGATAGATGTAAATACATATACCATCTACACTTTCAAAGAAGGAATCTACATTGGGATGATCCATCTTGATGGATTATTTAGGAATAGTGACTTTGTATGTGTCAATGTTCTATGGGTTCCCCTACTCCACATGATTCTCCATGGTGAGTAGGTCTCTGACCTAGGGGGATAATCAACTTCAATATGATCAAGGTGATACATGATACCCAGGGAGGTAGTGATTTTTATATGAAGAGATATCTAGAGGACATGCTTTATAAGATGCTCAACTTCAATATGTCCATCTTTCTTGCATGGATTCTCAAAGGATATGTGGTCCATGTAGTCTTTTATAATCTATATGGCCAATACTATTATAATAATATTAGGGAAATTTTTGAATCATTCTACCCATCGGTTTATAATGCCATTAAAAAGGCACCCATTTTTTTTATTGTCAAAATAAATTAGAGACTCCATTACCTCTATTGGTGACTATTGGTATTATAGGAAGCATATCATTATGTGAGTGGTAGGCATTCTCAGTGAGCCCATTGACTACCCTAGTAGGTCCTAAATCACTTAGAGGATTAGAAAATTACATGTCAACTAATGGAAATCTTCTTCAGGCACCATGTGTAACATGCCTTCCACCCTCTCCCAATTACTATCAGGCACCATGTGTACCATGCCTTCCACCCTCTATATAAATTGGTGGTTAGGAGAGACTCTTTCACCCTAGGCATAGTTGAGTTCTGATATTAGGACCCAAATGGCATCATCAAAGCCCATTTGGATAAAACTCAACTGATCTTAACCTCAATTATGGATACTAGCCTGAGGAGGATGTTGAGCTCTACTTAAATTTGATACATGACCAAGAGGTGCTCATTTGGATTGAGTCTTTTTGAAAGAGGAAATGGAATAAGGTTCATCTTGGGCCATATATTTCCCCTTCCATTATGGCTCAACATGAAAAATATGTTGAGATGAAACCCCTACATATCTTTAGAAGGATTTTATGAGTCTAGCTAGCTTCTCCTCCCAGATATCCTCTTAGACCTTGGCCCTTGACTCCTCTACCACCTCTTATAGTTTGGTTAGCTCAACCCTTGACTCATCCACCACTTCTTCAAGTTTTAATAACTTATACCTTAGATCTTCCACCACCTCTTCCAATTTGAGTAGTTTGATGCTAATAAATTTAGACCTGTGCATCCCATGCACAAGTGACTTAAAAAAATGACTAGATCTTAGTTTTCATAGATCTTAAGTTTTGATTATCATAGTATCCTAATAAATAGTCTACATCGAGACCAAAAACTAACACTTGCATAAGTCTATTCTCCCTCTCCCTCCACCTCTAGCAACCTCTCATGGAACTACCTACTTTTCTAACTCCCATCCACTAAGGTGAATCTTCCCTTATTCCTCATTTCACTCTCTCCATAATTCACCAAGGTGCATCTATCTTTTATCTTTCCCAACACCCTTGCCTCCTCTTTTCCTTTTATCCCATGCATTTCACTTGGGACCCCCTTGGTACCCCTACTAGTCATTCTATAGACCCAAGTGCCTATGGTCTCCCTACCTTTATGTATTATAGTTAAATATCCTATGATAAGTGCACCTGAATGCATAGGTCAAGTGTCCTAAACTATTCCAATGATGCCTTCCATGGTCCAACAATTTTCCTAATCAGACCTCATGACTTCCACCACCATTGCTCCATCAACTGTAATAGTTAAGGTTTACCCAAGTAAGATGCCAAGGAAGAAGTAGAAGGTATTACATACTCCTATACCACCCTTATTATCTCCTCATATTATCTCTTAACCTCCTTTTTCCTTCATCTAGGGTTTTGAGGGATTTGGTTTTAACCAACTAATTTCCTCCTTTCCACTGAATACCCCCTCCTTTGAGTCATAAATCCTTAGATTATCATGACTCAAGATCAATGATAGGTTTAGGTGTTTCCTTGGGCCTCCCCATTCATCTTTCCTCCCTATGCCCCCATGCCACCATCACCTCCACTAGTTTCCTCTTTCATTGCTTTTTCTTCCTCTATATTCCATCCACCTCATCCTCCATCTATCACCACCATTTGTTTCACCCCATAGACACATATTCTAACCTTGGGTATGGTTGTAGTATTAGAGGCACCTAAGATGATAATGCATGGTGAATCAAACATGTACCACACCATAATAAATATACATAGGACCTACACTCAAAAATTCATGTAGGAGGGGAACATTGTAGTCTATTAGACTTAGAAGGATTTATTTTCTTTTACCAAGGTGAAGACTCCCACAAGAGATGAAAAGGTGGCTGAAGACACAATCTCAATTCTCTAATCCACCTAATACATGTATGATAAATTGATGGATGACATGTAGGATCACATCTAGGTCCTTCAAGCGCAAGTGAAAATTTCCTTCCCAATGGGCCTAATTGGGTAAGTCAAGGATACTCTCTTGCAACTCTTACTGGTGCTAGTAAAAGTGGTAGAGACTCAGGCTAGTTGTGAGACACATATTTAAAGGACCTAAGCCTATTTGGAGAGGATCTGTATGGTAGAGAAAAAATTCAAGAAGATGGTGTTCATAGTAAACAAGGGAATGTTCCTAGAGATAAAGCTTATGCTCACTTTAGACCTCATCTTATACCAAACATACACTAGGAGAATGATAGAAATAATTGAGGAATGGATACCCATAACACTGACTATGGTGAATCCCCTAGAATTAGGTAGGAAGAAGATATTTTCATACTTTAAGGAGGTTAATATCTTGGTGTTATTCCATCTAGATGGAACTCTGCTTTGACTGAGTTGAATTTAGAGTCTACCTAGGTCACTTCAACCAGGTTATGTGAAAGAAGATAGCCAAGGAAAATAAGGATGGATCCAAGTCTATGTTAGAATTCTTGACCCAATCCACCACAAGCATCAGCCAAGTGTCAGAAGTTGAAGAGGCTATGTCAGCCCCACTCTATGCATACCAAATACTGGTGGACCAGTTATAAGTCATCTTTAAGGAGCCTCCAATGAACCTATCCAAGCTAGATCAAGAATTCAACCTCATGATAGTAGCATTGGTGGCTAGGGAAGAAAATTATTAGAATATTAGATTTGGATCATATACAACCCTACCATACATAAGCTAGGTGGCCCCAATTATTTGTAAATTGGAAGTAATGAGTTCCACCTCACCCTGTAGCCTCTTCATCTCCTCAGGTTACTCTAGAAAATTATCAGTTTGAGTTGTCAAAATTTCAAGGTGAGTAGTTCAAACCTTGTGGATGTCCTTGTGACAACCTTGTGGGCTTCCCATGAATTTTTGTAAATGGTCATTGGAAATTCATCACTTTCATATCAATATTATAATAGAATTATGGGGATAAAACTATGTATAAATACCCCTGACTTTTACTTTGATGGTTGGTGATGGTGGTGATTATAATGGTAATTTTTTAATTGTAATTTTGAGCTTAGTCATAAACCTGATGTGCATTATGACGTGTATATGGTTATCCTTGATATGCAATTAAATAGAATAATTTTTCTATTGAAATACCTCTTGTAATCTTGTTATGGTAACAAATGGTACTACTACTCTTTTTCTTGATTTGCAGCCATCATTTTCTATGATGAATAGATTATGGAATGAGAGAATTTTTAGGATTAACTTTACTATGATGTTTTTGGATAGAACTATGCACCTATTAAAGCACCTTAGTATAGTGATCTTGATGCATAAACCACACCATTACGTGATATAACTAACAAGAACCAATCTTAAGTCACATGCTCTAGGTGACCACACAATAAAATTTCTAGGATGGACTATTGGCTTAGTGTGGGGTGATGTTGGGCCCTAAATTTTGTATTCATTTAGAATATTGGTTAGAATTTTGGATGTATTTTCATATTATTTTAGTCTTGTTGAGAATGGGCATGTGTTCATTCTACATAAGATGGGAATACTATCAATTGAATATTGGTAGTACTCTAATGAAGAATCCCCCAAGCTTGTGTTATAGAATATTAGTTATAAAGTGGGTGTTCATATTATTCTTATCATTATAAAAATTGGCATGTGCCCATTCTACATGAGTCTCAAAGAGTTCTTAAAATACACTATATTTTCGACAATCCTTCTCCCAAAATTAGAGAATCTATGAAGGCCATTATCAAGGTTTTTATGTAGGTCATGCCTGACTCTAGGAACATTTCAAGCATGTGTTATAGAATATTGGTTAGAAATTATATGTTCATATTATTCTTATCTTGTTTAGAATGGGCATGTGCCCATTGTACACAATATTGAAATACTATCAATTGTCAACATTTTTTATGTTATGTATAATGGGATCAATTGATAAAATTCTTATTAATGTCTCATGTAAAAGTAGGAACAAACACATTTTGATCAAAATGTAAATTATAATATGTATTTAATTACAATTCTTTGTAAAGACCAAATACAATAATACAAACTTAAAATCAAAAGGCATGATATAATATAAATTTAGAATATACTTAATTCAAAACAAGCATGTGCCTATTATACAAAAGTCTAAGATTATTATCAATAACTGGCCAATAATAATGTATATTTATGTTCTATCAATAACATGTCAGTACTCTACATGTTTAAGCAATAACCAACCATTGCAAATAAATATGATCTGGTGACTAATGTATCTAAATAATATGTGTTTACATGGTTTAAAAACATGTTAGATTTTAAATGTCATCATGATATATTTAAAATGACAAATTATGACTATAGTTTTACAATAATGATTATAATGGCCATTGTGGGTAGTTTTCCCTACCAATAAGTTATAGTTATTGACAGTGCAATAATTGGGAGAAAAGATACGAGGAATGGTTACTAAAAATGTACTCTCCATCTAACTATCACAATGACCTTTAGTTGTTTAATTCCATGTTAGGGGAACATTAAGTAGTTGTGATAGTGTTAAATATGAAATTTATTTCACATTAATGTAATAAGATTTTAAGGGGAGCACATAAACAACAATGACCTTTTATGCCAAATTATTCAAATGGATCTATAGGTTCCATTATATATAAAAAATGGCATGGTTCATTTGGCAAAACATAATAAATATTCTTAATTTTCTTATGATTGTAAAATGGAATTATTTACAAATGGAGACACAACTAGAGTGGAAACTAGTGAAAATATTTTAAAGAGAATTAAAGTAGCATTCAAAATACTTTATCAACATGTATTCAATTCATCCATCACCCACTGCTTTAATATGGACAAAGAATTTTGGAAGAAAACTTTTTATTCAAAAATGTTTACATATATGAGGCAATAACTATTTAAAAAGTTGGAAAAATAAACTTTAGTATCACAATTCCAAGAGCTAAGGTCATCTACAAGGGAGAAAACTCTATTGAAGCAAGCTAAAAATAAATTTAAGAAAAGGGAATCTTCAACATCTCAAGAGATTAAATTTTTCTTATTCAATGAAAAATCAATCAAGTTTTGAGTTGAACACTACCACCAAGCTTCTCTTCAATACCAGTACCGATCCCTTGATTTAGTTAGTGTTGATAGACTAGTTATCTCAATGTTGTGTAATCTTGTGCCTCTTCAATGGGAGGAAGTATTACTTCCCATTAGAAAAGTAACTAGTGATATCTTGGACATTGAGCTTGAGCATAAATTACATGATCTAGAGACTAAATTTTACATAATCGATCAATAACATACCATTGTAGCTATGAAAATTATTCTACAAAATCATAAGTTTGCATTTTTCATGAAAAAAAAATGTCAGTTCTTATTCTTTCTACCAAATCCATAAAGAGTAGGTAATCAGTATCTACAAACAACAAAATATGGCCAAAAAAATATGGATTCCAACACACGTTATTGACAAGTTGTACTAATGCATGACATTGTGGATTATGGAAAAAAAACCACAACACTCTTGTTCAAGCAATGAAAATATAGCTAACTAGAAGGTACTTTAAATATTAAATTCAGTTATTAAGCTAAATTATAATAAAATAAATAAATAAGTTTACAAAAAAATCATTTAACTAATATATATGCTTGATTAATTAAATCTAATCTACTTTTATGTTTCCATACAATCATTTTAAGAAGAGATTAAGAATATTTTAAAAAAACAAAAGGTGGATAGCCTTAGTGATTAGCTGACATTTCTTGTTCTTCCCAATGAAATATAGTGAAAATGGGTTATGTGTTTATATATCTACATAAATTATGGGTTGGATTACATCCCTAAAAAAGACATTGACCTAGATTTCAAGATAAATTCATTGGATAAATCATCATGTTTATTTAGAGGCACATGAGGTATGTTTGTAGAATAATTAGATGTACTCACAAAAAAAGTTATGAGTGGACATGTTTGGTTACACATGACTAATCCTGGTGTGAAAGCATAAAATTTAAGTGCATATTTTAAAAGAGTGAAGGATACTAGATTCTCAAGGTATAAAATTATAAACTATTTGAATTCATGGTTTAATAAATAAGTAGATATTTTGGGGTACGATGCATCAAATGTGAAAAGAACATGTTGCATCCATTAAACTCACTTTCTTTAGCTCTGTGAGGAATTTAGAAATGGAAAGATAAAAATAAAAAAATCAAACAAGGTAAGGGATGTAGACAATAACAGAAGATAATATGGTGATATCAAATGATTATATACTAACCTCCTAGAACTTTATGTATCATCAGTTACAAAACATTATCTACTAAGGGAGGAAGATAATTATGAGTTCACATGTCAGTGTGATTTTCATTTTGTAATGGGAATAATATTGGGAGTAGTTAGAACACCATATTTCTCTTAGTCAAGAGGTGGTTATTGCAAAAAATTCAATGTTGTCACCGATGTAACACAAAGTGATATTATACATCTACTCTCCTAAATTGGGTCTAGTGTAATGACTTGCATGTGCATCTTTATTGTTTCAGTGCTCAAATCCTACTTGTTTAAAAAAATATATGAATTTACATATAAAATGCTAAAAAAAATAATGAAATCATTTTTGAAGGATGTTACAATATTTTTAATGAGGAAGATGCATTTGAGGGACTATCAGTGGTTTTTAGTATTTTTGGTGTGCATGATTTAAATAATAAGGTCGATGAAGATGTGTGAATACAATTTGACTGGTCACACATTGATCCCTTGGACATTGTGAGGCCAACTGATATTGGGATTTTATTGTTAGAGCATCCTTTCAAGTATAAGAGATTTGTCCATTTTTTAGAGCACATGTTATCAAGATGTAACATAGACTTGTCTCCTATTATAGTACTTTATGGAGGCACAAATGCTATAAAATTTTCCATAATTTTAAAGATGACTTCACTAATGTGCATAATGTAAAATATAGAGTAGGAGATGATGCTTAAACAATACTAAAAATATCTCATGATACCCTTAGGTCTGTACATGGTTTGAGAATAATTTATATCATAAAATTTGCATAGTTAGACACTAAATTATTTGCATTATAAACTTGTATGTTTCATGTTGGTAAAAAATTTAAAGCCATTACAAATAGTGATGAACATAGATGATGAATTGAATGAAGACTCAGGTTTAGATCAAGGTGTAATGTCCCCCAAAATTATGATAAAGTGATTTAATTAATTTAAGTTGTCCAAAAATTAATATTATTTCAAAAGGATCACTTTAATTAATTATTTTAATTAAATTAAAATGGAAATAATAAAATATTAAAAATGTTGCTTTATTAAATAAGTTTCTTCTAGAAGTTGGAGTTAGTTGCAAGTTGGCTTCTTCTAGAAGATTCCTTAGAGTCTTTAAAAGAAGCAATTGGGATCCATTGTTGAGTAATATTTCTGATGCATTATTACAAAGCTTGAACTTTGATTCAGCTAAATCTCTAAGGATGAAAACCTTCAGCAGATTGGAAAAGGGTTGGATGAAAACCTAGCTCTTTTTTGAAGTGGATTCATGATAGAATTTGCATTGAGCTTATTAATTTAGATCTGGAGCTTCAACGACATTTGTTGCTGAAGAGCAATTTTTGGGAAATTTCATGTCTTCTTTAAAGACAATTTATAGGGTTATGAAATATTCCTAGGTGAAATATATTTTAATATTTAATTGATTATCTGCCTTTTAAGGGTTTATGGTGAATTTTTAGAAGAAAGAGGTTTTACAGGTATTTCCATAAAGTTTCAATAATTATCGAGGTGATGTTTACTCAGAATTATGGTTGCAAGAGTTAGGGTTACTGGAGCTTATTCTAAAATATGTGCATTTAATCTCCTAAAGACCAAATCGTAGCTCTTGTTATTAGTGTGATGAAAAGGATCAATCAAATATCTAGGTTGTTGAGGCCACGCGAGTAGCTAAACAAGGCAAACCGAATTTAAAGACAAATCTGTAGGGAAAAGTCAAGAAAAGACAAATTAATTATCAGGATTCTGAATAAGACAAATCAGTGTTGGAGACCATTAATAAAACCATTTATATTTCCACAACAGTGCCTTATTTAGGAGATTATCAGGCCTTTGTAAAAACATGGGTTTAATATTGTACCAAGCTATCGCCAATATCTCCTTGCTCGATATTCTTTGTGGAGGACATTTTGAACCCAAACTTCAGCTGTTACATTGATGTGACTCCTTGGGAGTGAGTCATTGGTCTCTGGTGATTCATTCTGACTCACCTTCAAGCCATTCTTCATCTGTAAGGGTTGATTGGGACTGTTACCTTGTACTGGACAAATATGGTGTAGATTGCTGGAGCTTGCATGTATTTCATGAAACCCTTGGTTGCATGGTTAAAAGATGTCTATCCAACCAACCAATTGTAAAAAAATTGTCCAATCTAGAAAGGGATATTGCAGTGGTATCAGAGCTATGCTTCTTACTAGCCTATAGGGGTGAATATATTTTATTTATATACATCCAAGAAGAATTGATATAACCCATAGGTATTATACATGTATAAGAGCTCAGTACGAGTGTGGGTTTGGAATAGAATAGGAACCTATTATGGTAGAAGAATAGGGGGACGCTTGAAGAAATCAGGATGAGGAAGAGAGAGAGATGGTGAGGACTCTCATCACTACTCAGCCTAAGATCACTCAGGCTTTAGACAGATTATAAGATACCTTGGAATGATTGGAGGTGGATAGACATAGAGGCAGGTGGAGTATATTAGTTTTAGTGGTAGGCAGTCATCATAGCCATCAGTCTAGTTAGCATATCCATTAGTCCCATTCTTTAGTTGGGAGCTCCCTTCATTCCTCTAAGTGGAATCGCCATCGTACACCTACTATGAATAGACCAATGCTTCCTTATTTTGTACCAGGTAAATAGCGAGCATAAGGGGAGCCACCAGAGGTTGGGTTCTAGGAGTTTGTTTTGGTAGCCACAGTTGAGTGGAGAGCTCTACCCCCAGAGGTTAGGGATGTTTTCCCTCTTCCCCAGTATTATGTGTGGCGTAGAGATACAGCTAGATTCAGGGGAGATCGTGGTTATAGACCACCCCAGTAGTAAAAATTTGACCTCAATAGAGCTATTGGGAAGATCACATTGGCTACATATGATGGCTCAGGTGATATGAGTGCACAAGCTTGGGTGCACAAGCTAGACATATATCTATCCTTGCGGCCCATGCTTGAGTGTGAGGCTATTTAGTTTATTGTGTTGCATTTAGAGGGAATTGCATATGATTGGTGGCACCATGGATTGGTCACCCAGGATCACGCTTTGGTACATTCCTATGTTGATTTCACTGAGTGACTCATTACATGATTTGATCATAAGGACACAAAGCTCTACTATAGAGAGTTGGCCCATCTTAGACAGACTGGTCATGTAGAAGCTTAAATTAATGAGTTCTAGTGTATTGTAGTTATGGTACCTGATATGCCCTAGAGGTGGAGTGTGATGTTATTCATTGAGGGATTACAGGATAGACTTAAGGGTTTGGTACATGCTTTCCAACTAGCCACTCTTAAGGAGGCCATTGATGTGATATTGAGACTGGATATTGTTCCCACTTCTTATCAGGTAGATAAGAAACCATTCAGGGACTCTTAGCCTGCACAGAAGGCCAACATGCCACAAAATAAAGAAGGGTCATCTTATAAAACCCCTTGGATGAATCAGGAGATGAGGAATGAATTGAGAAGGAAAAATTTATGTTTTTCCTACAAAGAACCTTGGGAACCCAAACAACATTGTATGGGTAAAGGAAAGGTTCATTTGATTAAGGTGACATCTAAGTTAGGGGATGAGGAGGTACTTGACACTAATAATGAAGATAGCATGGAGGATGTTGAGCAGGTATAGACACAGTTAGAGTTAGATACCCCTAAGCCCATGGTGTCAGCCAAAGTAACTATGGCTACCCTCTCTAGTTATCCTAACTTTCATGCCTTTTGGTTGAAAGGTACACTTAAGGGCAAGCAAGTCATGAACTTAGTAGACATAGGTGTTACGCATAACTTTATTGACCAAAAGTTAGTGGAGAGGCGTGGATTACAGTATGAGGAGTTTGGTGGTTTTGGAGTAAAGGTGGTAGATGGTGTAGTTTTGGGTTGTACCAAATGGATTTCACAACTTAGTATTTAGATGGGGGATTATACTCTGACCAATGATTTTTATGTGCTTCCCTTAGAGGATTATGATGTGATCTTGGGCATGCAGTGGTTATAGGGTATTGGGTGTTACATTATTGATCACCACCGTATGTAGTTAGAGTTCCTTTCTGGGGGAAAGAAGACTATCTTGAGGTCAGCGTTAGATGGTGGACCAGGTGTTGTCTCATAGGATGGAGACTATTATTAGACATAATGATGTGATTTGGGCTATATATTGTTTGGTTAAGTCTAAAACACCCACACCTCAAGATAACTGGGTATTTCATGTTGATATTCAGTCAGTGATGGACCATCACGGGAGAGTATTTGGTGACATACCTCCAGGGGTACCTCTAGATAGAGGTTTTGAGCATGGTATAGAGATGGAGCTAGATTTCACATTAGATGGTGCTACAAGTGTTGCGACAACAAAGAGGATGGAGGCTCATTTTATGAATGATGAGTTAAATGATTCTATATGTTGCATGACATTTTCACTTCCAATTATGAGTCATCATCCTTAAGGGGATTTGGAGAGCATGATAATCAGAGTAGCACAGTGGTCTTCTACAAATACTAAGGTATGTGATGGTGAGTTTGTTAATTACATATTGAGAATTATTGCACTACTATCTAGGAGAGATAAGGAGAAATTATTCACAGATATATTATAGCATAGTGTTTTAGATAGTAGAGTTTGCAATTTTTTGAGAATGATATGGGATCCTGGAAGTTGGTGTTGGATATGAGGTGCAAATTGCTTGAGGACAAGCAATCTCTAATAAGGGAGGACTGTAATGTCCATAAAATTATGATAAAGTGATTTAATTAATTTAAGTTGTCTAAAAATTAATATTATTTCAAAAGGATGACTTTAATTAATTATTTTAATTAAATTAAAATGGAAATAATAAAATATTAAAAATGTCGCTTTATTAAATAAGTTTCTTCTAGAAGTTGGAGTTAGTTACAAGTTGGCTTCTTCTAGAAGATTCCTTAGAGCCTTTAAAAGAAGTTGAGGGAAAAGCAATTGGGATCCATTGTTGAGTAATATTTCTGATGCATTATTGCAAAGCTTAAACTTTGATTCAACTAAATCTATAAGGATGAAAACCTTCAGCAGATTGGAAAAGGGTTGGATGAAAACCTAGCTCTTTCTGGGAGTGGATTCATGATGGAATTCACATTGAGCTTATTAATTTAGATCTAGAGCTTCAAGGACATTTGTTATGGAAGAGCAATTTTTGGGAAATTTCATGTCTTCTTTGAAGACAAAATTTCCAGGGTTATGCGATATTCCCAGGTGAAAGATATTTTAATATTTATTTGATTATCTGCCTTTCAAGGGTTTATGGTGAATTTTCTAAACAAAGAGGTTTACAGGTATTTGCATAAAGTTTCAATAATTATCCAGGTGATGTTTACTCAGAATTACAGTTGCAAGAGTTAGGGTTATTGGAGCTTATTCTAAAATATGTGCATTTAATCTCCTAACGACCAAATCGTAGCTCTTGTGATCAGTGTGATGAAAAGGATTGATCAAATATCTAGGTTGTTGAGGCCACGTGAGTAGCTAAAAAAGGCAAATCAGAGTTAAAGACAAATCTATAGGGAAAAGTCAAGAAAAGACAAATTAATTGTCAGGATTCTAAATAAGACAAATCAGTGTTAGAGACCATTAAGAAAACCATCTATATTTCCATAATAGCACCTTATTTATGAGATTATCAGGGCTTTGTAAAAATATGAGTTTAATATTGTACCAAGCTATCACCAATATCTCCTTGCTTGATATTCTTTATGGAGGATGTTTTGAACCCAAACTTCAACTATTGCATTGACGTGACTCCTTGGGAGTGAGTCACTAGTCTCTAGTGATTCATTCTGACTCGCCTTCAAGCCATTCTTCATCTGTAAGGGTCGACTGGGACTGTTACTTGTATTAGGTGAATATGGTGTAGATTGCTAGAGCTTACATGCATTTCATAACCATCTTGTAGTGGCATGAACTCCTTTCAACCCTTGGTTGTGTGGTTACAGGTCTAGGTATAATTTGTTAATGTTTCCAGTTAGTAATCAGCTCTGATGTAATGTGTTAAGTTAGGAAATGGAGCTATGAGATTGCTGTTTAAATAGGTGTTGCTACTCCTGTATTACAATCCTAGAAGTACTCAGAAAAGTCTTATCATTTTGCTATTTTAGTCTTAACTTTGTTTTTGTGTAATGCACATGATGTCAAAAATTGTCTTTGGAGAAGAGTTTGCTTGTAAAATACTTAATATTGGTTGAATGTAATGATTCTTCATATTTATTAGTAAATTGAGTATATGACCTGCTGTATGCAAATCTAGGTTTGTTGTTCTAGAATTACAGACTTTATTAAACTTAAAATTTTCCTTCAATTTGCTTTCATAACATTTTTGTTGATGCTAAGTCTGAGAAGTGCCCAGTTGCTATTCAAGCCTATTTACTCATAACCTTATTATTTACATGCACACCCATCATTACTGTTTGATGAAATAGGACTTCTATCCAACCAAGCAATTGTGAAAAATTTGTCCAATCTAGAAAGGGCTATTACAAAAGATGGATAGCCTTAGTGATTAGCTGACATTTGTTGTTCTTCCCGATGATAGTGAAAATGGGTTATGTGTTTATATATCTACATAAATTATGGGTTGGATTACATCCCTAAAAAAGACATTGACCTAGATTTTAAGACAAATTCATTGGATAAATTTACAACATGTTTATTTAGAGGCACATGAGGCATGTTTGTAGAAGAATTAGATGTACTCACAAACAAAGTTATGAGTGGACATGTTTGGTTACACGTGACTAATCCTGGTGTGAAAGCATAAAATTTAAGTGCATATTTTAAAAGAGTGAAGGATACTAGATTCTCAAGGTATAAAATTATAAACTATTTGAATTCATGGTTTAATAAATAAGTAGATATTTTGGGGTATGATGCATCAAATGTGAAAATAACATGTTGCATCCATTAAACTCACTTTCTTTAACTCTATGAGTAATTTAGAAATGGAAAGATAAAAATAAAAAAATCAAACAAGGTAAGGGATGTAGACAATAACAGAAGATAATATGGTGATATCAAATGATTATATACTAACCTCCTAGAACTTTATGTATCATCAGTTACAAAACATTATCTACTAAGGGAGGAAGATAATTATGAGTTCCCATGTCAGTGTGATTTTCATTTTGTAATGGGAATAATATTGGGAGTAGTTAGAACACCATATTTCTCTTAGTCAAGAGGTGGTTATTGCAAAAAATTCAATGTTGTCACCGATGTAACACAAAGTGATATTATATATCTACTCTCCTAAATTAGGTCTAGTGTAATGACTTACATGTGCATCTTTATTGTTTCAGTGCTCAAAGCCTACTTGTTTAAAAAAAATATGCATTTACATATAAAATGCTGAAAAAAAATAATGAAATCATTTTTGAAGGATGTTACAATATTTTTAATGAGGAAGATGCATTTGAGGGACTATCAGTGGTTTTTAGTATTTTTGGTGTGCATGATTCAAACAATAGGGTCGATGAAGATGTGTGAATATAATTTGACTGGTCACACATTGATCCCTTGGACATTGTGAGGCCAACTGATATTGAGATTTTATTGTTAGAGCATCCTTTCAAGTATAAGAGATTTGTCCATTTTTTAGAGCACTTGTTATCAAGATGTACCATAGACTTGTCTCTTATTATAGTACTTTATGGAGGCACAAATGCTATAAAATTTTCCATAATTTTAAAGATGACTTCACTAATGTGCATAGTGTAAAATATAGAGTAGGAGATGATGCTTAAACAATACTAAAAATATCTCATGATACCCTTAGGTCTTTACATGGTTTGAGAATAATTTATATCATAAAATTTGCATAGTTAGACACTAAATTATTTGCGTTATAAACTTGTATGTTTCATGTTGGTAAAAATTTTAAAGCCATTACAAATAGTGATGAACATAGATGATGAATTAAATGAAGACTCAGGTTCAGATCAAGGGTAGAAAAGTAGAGGTCATAGCTAAATGATAAGATGAACTTTAGTAGAACATGCATTTAGCTATGGTAAATGCATCAACTACATCAGATCATGCACTGTCATTTATCACACTTGGCTCGCAAATAGGTATTAATAATTACTTAAATTAATAATCAATTTTTGAAAACTTTATGACTAAGTCCTAATATAGTTTATTTGATTATGTTAATCGATCATTAAATAATTATAATTTTAAATTCCTTTGTATACTTGACTATAAATGAAAATGAAGTACAATCTATGTAAATTCTTAAGAATGGAGGTAAAATATTAACTGGCATATTATTATAATAACATATAAACATAAATTAAATGCAACATTGAATCTCAAAACTATTATTTGTCTATAGTGCCTACAAAAAATATTTACTTGTTCTCGAATTATAAGGATTGTTAATTCATAAACATTTTTCAAAAAAGAGTAACACTCCATTCCAAGTCAATAATGAGTATATACAAGAAAGAGGATAATTGAGCTAGTTTTTAATGGTTGTGTCCTCACAGTTTCAATTAGCATTTTGGTCTATGTCTAATACAAATGTCAATGTGCAAAAAATTACAATGAAACTACTAATAAATGCTAAATTAAATGCATGTCCTTTATTTTATTGGGGTTATAGCATTGCAAAAAAATGCTAGAATATTTATTAAGAATTTGGACATGATTTGGAAGGAACTTGGAATTCCTTTTAATTGTGAAAGCACTATTGAAGTCATCCCATTAAACAAGTTGTACCTAAATATGTTTTTTTTTTTTCCAATGAAGGTTTTCTCTGAAAAAGATTTTAAAAAGGTAAAATGGCTTATGATGCCATTGTTTAAAAAACTAAATTATTTTTTAAAGAAGGGTTAAATTTATGTGTGACAAGTGTTGAACCAAGGAAATAAAACGAAATTAAGTTCACACTAGTTATATAAAATAAATATTAGGAGCATTATTCTATTTTCAATACTATATGTTGTTAATACTAATTCTTAGATGTTTTCATTCATATTTGGCTCATATCTCAAATAATCTTTATAAATATACTTTAAATTTAATGAAAAATGGCTTTTGATATTTTTATAGCATTTTTTATATTAAGGTTATAAGTTTTTTTATTAATCATGATTTTTTGATAAACATGTACCATTGAAAAAATGAATTTTGCCCCAAATTTTTTGCTACTATGAGATTCTCCCCAAAAAAAAATTGTAACTATGAATTTCTCATAATTGAATCTTTAAAGTACATTCTAAGATTAAGTGTTCAAAATAAACTATTATTTAATGGTGTCAAGAGATTTTTTTTTAATAAATTATGAGTAATTGCCTAGTTATTGAAAAATAATTATTGTATTAGTTTACTATTTCAGATACTATTATTTCACTTGGAAGGAAGTTGTTGATACTGGGAGTAGGAGTGTTGACCAGGGTTCCATCGACTACTAAATTTAAATCATAGACCAAACATCTAGACTTTTTATATTCATGCTATCAATAATTTAGTCGTATATTTATCCTTAACTTGTTGAATATTGCAAAGAAACATTTTAATAGTAGGTTATGGTTTACGTACTTGAACTCAAGAGTATAATATTCTTTCATTTAATACTATTTATGGATATAAAATATAGAATTTGTTATTATGTGGGGGATATCACAATGTGAAATAAGTGACAAATTTATCATGTCCAAAAAAGGAAATATTGTTCTAGTATACACTAAAAACATGGAAAAAAATTTAGACATGTACACACACTTGTATGGGACAGACAACATATTATTCATAGGCAAGAAAACTTGTTTTGTTAGTGAAAAAAATAATCCCTTTTCTTTGGATTTCCTCAAAGCTATAAATTTGATGGCAACTATATTTTGATAATAAAATATTCACACACTTATGTACATGATTAGATTATGTGGGTCTGTTCCTAAATATGAGCCACTCTTTAGAAACATACAAAAGAATAATTAGTGACTTTAATTTAGTTATCTTGATACTATTACATAATTTTTATTTGTTATAAGAAGTTATGTATAAAAACCCAATAATTTTTTATTAAATTTTATAGTGAGAGATGGAATTATTTTGAAGTACAAAAATGATTTGTAAAAATTATAAAATATCACTAACCATGGTGCATATTTATATGAAAGTTAATTAATTTTATAGTTTATAGTTGTTTCTATATCTATAAACAAAGGTAATTATTTTTGTACATATAAATAACTTTGTTAGCCTATTATGTTGACTAATTTTTAGTAACATATTTTAAAATGGTGATTGTAGTGTTGGGATATTTAGTTTAGTTTAGTTCAACGTATCCTAGTCATGTGCCTAAGAGAATAATAAGTCCAATGAGTTAATGTATTGGCATATCATGTAAGAAAGGTTCTCATGTGTTCATTTTAAACATGTAGAATAAGTCCAGTTCCCATCAATTTTATCATGCAATAGTTTATGCATTAGTCTCGTTATACTAGGGCATTTGAATAGGTGCATACTTTTGGCTAAGAAAATGATAATAAAGTTAATCTTAAAAATTCATTCCATAAATAATTAATCATAGAAAAAGATAGGCTTCCAACACTTACTAAGAATAATTTATATAAAATTTGGGGTCCAACACCTAATCTACAGTCTAACTCAAATTTTCACTCTCATTTTGATATATTTTGATAAAATTTAAATCGAGCCAAACCTAAACAAAGTTGACTATTTCAATGAAATTTAAATTGTAGCCTCTCTACATAAAATGGATCATATAATAGTCATTGGAAATATTCAAAAAGTACTAAGAATAAATTGATATAAAATTTGGGGTCCAACACTTGGTCTACAATCTAACTCTAATGTTCACTCTCATCTTGATCTATTTTGATAAAATTTAAATCGAGCCAAACATAAACAAAGTTGACTATTTCGATGAAATTTAAATCATAGCCTATACATAAAATTTATCATATAATAGTCATTGGGATTAGTCATCTGCATCACTATTCTCATTTTATTTACTCTTATTAATTGATCATAATGTTATTGTTGAACATTTTTTACCACAAGTCAAAATGAGTCAATCCCCTATAGTCTAAAACTTGATATTAGGGTATATTATAATGTCATAGGGTGTTTCATGGTTAATTTTATGTGATTTAATGTCTTATTAGCCTTGTTCATAGTCCAATTTAGTCCTCATGTTATTTTGAGTCCCTTAGGGGTCATATATGGGTCATTAATGAGGGTGGTATAGTTTTATTAGATATAAAAGTGTTTTAAACTCTTTATAAACATAAATCATGTTATTTCCTATCATATTAATTATCATGAATGTCATTACTAATAGAAACTTTCAAGTGTGATTTGAAAATCAAGAAAATAAGTGAGAAAGAGGGAGTTTCAAAGGTTGTACAACCTATGAGAGAGAGTGGCATGTGGAAAAAGCTTATGCAGTGTCTATTAAACTTCTTTGGACTCATTTCCATGATTTATATGCTTTTAAAGTGATAAAAATGGGCTAAAACCATTATATCTCTTCATTACTCCACTACGCAAGTAGAACTAGTCAGCATGTTTCTTCTTGGTATGGCCAATAAGAGGACTTCTAGGTCAAATGATCTTGGTGATGGATATTAAAATTGGTTAGATTTAAATTCATGTTTGGACTTCAGGGACTGGATTCTTATACTTTATGAACCATCCTTAACAAGTTGACTATTCATTTTTTATTGTTGTTTCCCACACCCTATAGGTTTTGATCCTTTTTGAGCTAATCCATATAGATCAATTGATGAATTTGATTCCATAATATTTTTAATACTTTATATAATGTTCCCCATGTTTTTTTTCATGATTTGAAGTGATATGATGGGTTAAATAGTTCAAATTTAAGGAAGATGATACTAATGGAGGTTGCAGTCAGATTTTACTACTTGCAAAAAGTTTCTTTCTCTAAAGTGGTTTCAATGTAATGTG
Source organism: Torreya grandis (assembly GCA_037957365.1). Classification (NCBI taxonomy): domain Eukaryota; kingdom Viridiplantae; phylum Streptophyta; class Pinopsida; order Cupressales; family Taxaceae; genus Torreya; species Torreya grandis. The sequence continues at coordinate 1,424,182 of JARHVA010002363.1, read as the reverse complement.
TGGTGTTTTGTCTCCTACCTCCAATATCTCATTTCCCCCCTCTCCTTCCAAGTTTAATTCACAAATCCAACATCATGAAGGTTGTAGTCAAGAATGTTACACATGGTCACTTCCTGCAAGTTCTAATCTACAGTCATGGTGTTTTGAGCTCTAAGAATGGATATAAAGATGTTTTTAAGAGTTTAAAGTAATTGCATGTGTTATTTTTTCATTATAAATCATTTTAAACCTCTAATGTTATGTAAATGATGATGTGATAGTTAATGTAAACCAAATACATAGTGATATACTATAGATATGCACCTACAAGTGCCTACAAAAATATATCATGCTAAAATGAGTGTTAAAATTTATTTCAAGCATTTCAATGTGGAAAAAATTCATTTGAGTAGCTTGGGAGAGTATATGGCTATTTGAAATCCTAGACATTCCATGCACATGGCTCATGTTCATACTCATTGTCTTACAGGCATAAATGCACATCTATAGGTGCTCTTAGGAGACTGAGAATGTTAGAATAAGAGTATTGACACATATTTCAAATCCTTCAAGGTGTGAAGGTTTCATTATTAAACCTTGAGAGGTTATAAATATTTTAAGTGCTCATACACATGCACATTGTTCATATTCCTACTCATTGCCTTGACTGCAACTGTATCAACACTTACGAGGGACTAAAAACATTGGAATGAGAAGTGTTGAGACTAGTTTTAACCTTTTCAAGGAAGATATTATCAATTAGACTACCTTTGTGAAAGTTTGGAACTATTTTTAAGTTCATATACCATGACCACATTGATCATCTTACCTTCACTACCATGCAACATGAGATGTCCACCTACAAGTGGCTTATACAGAGATATGAGGGTTGGCATGGAGGAGTATAACATGTTTATATAACTTCATGAAGTTTGGATAGTCTAATGATAGAATTAAAAACATTTTTTAGAAATTGGGTTGGAAGGTAAGAGTGAGGAGCCACTTGAAGATAAGAGAATTGAACTTTAGGGAAATTTTCCCTAAAATCTCCAAAACAGAGCCCTCACCACTTTTATTGATGCCATATAATTAACAAGCATGATGTTTAGATAATTTTGGATTCACTCATTTTATATCCTACACATAGAGGTATAACCTTGAAAAATGGAAGGGATCTATGACTATAAGAACATGGTGTTTGAAGGCCTCCATTTTTTTCTTTTGTTCACTAAAGTTTGGCAGTGATGTCTACAGGATTTGAGCTTCCAAAGTGATATCTACACCTAAGGATACAATATAGAAGAATGCATCCATGACTAGTGTTTTTGTTAGAATGAGAAACATATTAATGATTTAAAGGTTATCATGAAAGGTTTAAATTCTTTATTTTTACCCCATCAGCTCCTCTAAGTGTGTTTTGCCCTAAGACAACTCACCTACAACTAACTGTAAACTCTCATAGGTCAATGAGGTGATATTGGTCATAGAAACACAAATACATACTAGTGGGATCTGATTAAAAAGAAATCCAAAGGTACCTCAAACCATATTACATATTTTTAAATGTGGATTCTTACCTATAGTACCCTACTTGTTATAAATCAGTCAACTATAGTTAACTGTAGATAACAGTGAGCTAAGAAATGATGTTCTTAATGTTGACATGTCTTGAACATAGATTAATTAATACAAAAATATATAAAATGACCTTATTAAATCTAATGAGGTCTCTAAGAATTTTTTTCAAGGTTCAATCATGTACTACCATCTATAGGTGTGTCTCTTAAACAAGAAAACATACTCTGTAGTCTAGACAAGTCAAGTTTAATGTGTATGTGGAAGTGTTCGGCAAGGTTGGAGTGGTAAGTAAGTTGGGAGAACCTTCATCATAGTTTTCATAATCTCAATATTATCTTACCATATGGATATAATGCAGATAAAGTCTCAAACAATGAAACATGTAGTTTATATTCAAGGCCTATAGAGTCAATATTCTTCATAAGTCTATCTTCAAGGTTTTGGAGGAATGGAGGGTCTAATGATGTGATAAAGAGATAAAAAAATTTAAAAATCATATACATCACTTGGATAATCCCACCATATGTTCACTTTGTATGGGATAATAGGGTAAGTTCCATCTATTTTATCTCAGATAGAGGGCACTCCCTAAGGATACAAACTTGTAAGCTTTGAAAAAAGGAGATAATAAGGTGAGATGGGGGTTAATGAAACCTTTCAAGTAGGTTTATAAATTTTTTTCACACATATAAAATCATTAAAAATCATGAATAGAGGTTATAAATAGGTTATAATGTTCCAAACCTATAGATATATAGGCTAAGCCTACTAAGTCTTGGTTAGGCCTAATGGCTAAAGGGGTGTTAATACCATTTTTAAGATCATAAAAACATTATAATCCATTGAAACATTTTTTTATGGAGGTATGAGGTGTGTTCAATCTATCTTTATGCAAATAAATCATAGGTAATCCAATTTTTGGCTTAAGACCACCATAGGGTATGTAGAATGAGGAACAAAGCTCAAGAGTCTAATTTGAAATTCTCACACCTACATAGATACTTTTCATGGGAGTTTAAGGAGTTTTGGGACGATTAAGGAGGCCTTAAAAAAATATTTAGTGAAATTTTATGAAGGATTGAATGTCATTTATTTATGAACAATCCTTAGAGGGCAAAATGACCTAAAACCCTCTAAAACCCTTGGTAATGACCCAATTGGGAAAATGAAGGATAATGGGAATCCATATGGAATATAATTTCTTGGAAGATAGTTTTAGGTTACATAGTAATGTCTTGGGATCCCCCCCCCATCATATTGAGTTATACTCTACCTGTATAGATAGGGTGGAAAAGGTCTTTTCTTGACTATTTTTGGTGTCTTTAAAGTACAAAAGGGTTTCAAGAGATGAAACTAATTTTGGGAGATATATTGTGAATTAATATATCTCATTATGACCATTTAATACTTCACCTAAGCCTACAACTACCTCTACAAGTGTCTTCATCTCAACCAGTCCAAACTGGCATAGTGAACAAGTTAGTGAGAGAGTGAGAACTCTAAGTGGGAGGCCTTGTAATGTCTACCTAATGAATATAATGTCATGAGGGTTTTTTAAAAGTGTCATTCACTCCTTTTTATGTGTAATATTGGAAAACTAAAGTAACTTTTGGTGCCAAGTGTGCAAGGTGAGTGAAAGAGGAGTTATTTGGACTGTAGGCAGTGATAATTCATCTCCAAAATAATCTTGATGATTAAGGATGTAACTAATGCTTTTTGTATCATGTCTAAAACCCATCCATATTATTTAAATCATCACATATATCCCTTATCTTTTTTATTCCAAATGATTAAGGTAGTTTTCTGAGCAAGCAATTGAGTTATATGCCACATTTTAGGAGTTTCATGTTTTGAGGGACATATTTCCAAGTAAACCCTACATGGTTTGTTTAATATTCATCTCTCCTAAATTTTTAACTCATTTTCTCAGCATGACACATGTCCTAGTGACTCTTGGACTTCATTCTCTTATCTTCTCTCTCCAATTCTATAAGTAGTAGCCATTTTGGCTCTTGAAAACTAATGCCACACCATATATGTCAAATACCTACTAGAATGATGTTGTATTTTGCCTTTGAAAAATAAATTAAAGTCTAGTTTTTAGTTCATGAAAATTATTCTATGTGTGTAAAGTGACATATGGTGATGCAAAGAGATAATCTTATATCCTTTCTTCTCCTTATCCTCTCATGTTTATGCAAGAGTCCCTATTCTAATAGGTCATATAAAATATATCTAGTGTGTTAGGATCCTTTCAAGTGTACAAGTTTTATTAGAGTTTGAAATTTTCCCTTTGGTTCACTTACCTTTTTTTGTCTTATTCATACCACCTCTATGTTGAAACACTCATGTTAGAATATTTTAGGACTTAGAAGCTAGTTTATATGTCTTATGTCTTAGTGAAAGAATTATGATGGTCTTATGGAAATAATATTTGTGTATCACCCCCTTAGAGTAGTTTCATTTCATGAAAAATTATATCTCTTTTCCCCACAATCAAATATTTAAGTAGGTGATAAGCATTACAAGGTATTTTTAGGGAGGTAGCCCTCAAACCTAGAGGTCTACTTCTACCTAAAGGTAAAACCACATGCCCGGAAGTATTCCCATGCTACCCAATTCTAGAGGAGGCTTAAACACCCTCCTATGGGGTGAAATTTTTAGTGATAATATTTTTGGAACACTTGATGGGACCATGGTCTTCAAGATAACTTGTTAAGGTGAATGTTGGTCTTGACAACATCAACTATAAATTGGTGTGTTACTCAGCATTTGGTGACTCCATTCAAGGTAAAATCTAGTTCAAGGCCATATTTTTCTCATAAATTTTCTCTCATTCTTCACGATACTTACTAGGTCATTATCTATTAGATTTCTCAATCTTATCAATCCACCTATTCAGCCTGAACTTCCTCTTGAAGTTCAATACCCTCATCCTAATCTTCCATTTGAAGACCAAAAAGATTTTGATAGCCAAAAAAGTGAAGAGATTGAATAAATTGAATATATTGAGGAAAACATGGCTGGGAAACATGCATTTCCTACCTTTAATATTGAAAAACTAATTCACCTTCAGGCATATGATAGCATTCCTCCTAATGCCATAAAGAGTGTGCGCACATTCAATGGTGAGAGTCATGTTACACCTAGTGAACACATCAGGTATATATCCAATTTTTGTAGTTTATATAATGTCACTAAAGATAATATTACCATTATATGCCTTTCCATGTCCCCTAGAGGTAAATCACTTGATTGGTATAGGACTTTTCCCAGTGGATGCATCACATCATGGGATGATTTTGGAGTATTATTGAATTCAAGTTTTGAAGATGAAAGTGACCATACTTCTCTCATACATCAGCTCAATGGGATCAAGAGATCTCCCAAGGAAATAATGTATGGCTTCAATGAGAGGTTTCAAAATACTTGGTATGGATTCCCTCCTCCCATGGGACCACCTGCTAGTTTTGTGTTCCCCACATACTTGAGAGCCATTGGTATTGATATTTCTATCATGCTTCAATCCATGGGTGGTTTCACTCTTCCTAAAGAATATGCTATTTCCATTAGAGCTAATAATGGACTCATTTAATTAGGAAAATTTCCTCCTAATGTGTTTATTCCCTTGATGCCTAATACTTTTACTAGTAATATAAACATTTCTCCAATTCCTAATGCTAATACCAAGTCTAAGACTACTCCTAAGAAGGTAGATAATGTCATGGATAAAGATGCATATTCTCAATGATTATAAGCTAAGCTTGGGAGAGGTAACATGCATCAAGGTACTTATCAAAATCCATATCCATGTTAGTATCAATATGGCCAACAATATGGGAGAGGAAGAGGTCAAGGAAAACCTAGCTTCAACAAGACTTCCAATGTGTATAATCCCAATTCCACCACCAATGGAAGAAATATGGTACCGATGCATAGAAACTTGGTACAATTCATAGATTCCAATAATAATGGGGAGATATCTCTATTTTATCGAGGAGTCACTCCTCTCTTATCAGATAAAGATGAGGTCATGATGCAAGCAAATGAGGATTGGTAGCCTCATGGAGAAAGTTTCACCAAATTCTTGGTGGAAGATACTTTTTTCCTAAATCATGGAATCTATATTTTAGACAATACAAGGACCAAGAGGAAGGATATAAGAGGTGAAAATATAATTCATACAAGTTCATCTAATCCTCCTATAAGGTAGTAAGGTATGGTTGCAAGCATGACATCTCTAAACACTTCTACACCTCTTTCAAATAAAAATGTGGTAAGGTCTTCTCAAAGTGTCTAAATTATTCAAGTTATAGGAAATAATTTACCTCAAAAGACTCAAGATAAGATTATTATTTATACCCTAAACATAGTGGATTCTTTGAAAAGTGCCAAAGCCTTTATCTCCTTGTGGGATATCCTCCATATGTTTGGCTAAAAAGAGCTACTATAAAAGAAGATATCGACTATTCCTACTAGTCCTTCAACTTCAATTCAAATTCATGGTAATTTTTCTCTCAAAAATGCCCCTAACACCATTATTTAACCATCCATTATATTTTATAAGCCTCCACTATTTTACATCAATCTCATAGTGGGTGACAATCTAGTACACAATTACATAGTTGCTAGTGGTGCTTCTATATCAGTCATGCCCAAAGTTATAGATCATAAATTGGGATTAAATATCAACCCCATAACAAAGGAGTGCTTAAAATATATTTTACACCTTCTGAGATAGTAGGATTGATCAAAAATTTGAAGGTTTTCTTACATGATTGCCCTAGTTTCACTATCCTCTAAGATATTGTTATTGTAGATATTCCTATTCATTTTATAATCTATATTTCAAGGGATTTTATAGACAAAATAGGTGGTTATCACTCAGATGATTGGTCCTTATTAGCATTTAAAAAAAGTTATGTAACCAAGGTGACCATAAGAACTCAACCTCTTGAAAGCTTTCCTATTGAACCCTACATTGAAACAAGTTCTAACATAAATTGTGTTGTCCATGAGAAGGAGGAATCTAATGTGGATGATGGTGCTTCTAAACTTGAGGTAATTTTTAAATTTTTCCTTGATGAATATGTTACTATAAATTATGAGCATAATCCTTATGCATACTTTGATTAAACTAACCTTGGCTCTTATATCATTCATGAAGAATCATTTGAAGGAGTCAAGGTAAGTGTTGAGCATGCTTCACAAGCTATTGAAGGTAACTTTGATTCATACATATGGTGATGATGGATTGAATAATTTTATTGATCACCATATAGGGAATAATGATGTCTTTCTACCTACTGTTGATAAAATTATCCTTGATGATGAAACCCATGAGGAAGAGGAGGATGACCTATGGCTAAAATTCAATGCCATATATCAAGAATTTGACAAATTAAGGTTCATTCTCCTCCCAAAAAATGTATATCTAATGTGTTTTTTGATAAGACTAATGAGAAGTATCTTGAGTGTTATATCAATCATGAAAGTAAATTCCATGTTGTGAATGAATATGGACATCAATCTATTGTTCAAAAGCTTGTAGCCCAAGAAAGATCAAGTGGAGTCAAGGCAGAAATTTTCGTTGTGCTTCAAGGATAGTAAAAATTTCCATTTGATGTTGAGTCACATTCAAAGGTTTTGGATCATAAATAAGAATAAATTGATACCCCCAAGCACTACGTATATCATGCACAAGAAGAGAGTAAGGATGAGGTAGTTGTCATCACTCTTATTCTATAGTTTGAGGAATGCATGTCAGATATGATAGAGATAAATCAACTTACAACTCTAATCAAGACTATTAGAGAGAAAGAAATATCAATCATGAAGGCTTTAAATAGTTAACTTGTAGGCCTAAAAATACACAAAGGTAGTAGACTTGTTGATCACCTACATATACAAGTGGTTAATGATAAGCATTCTCCTCATGCTAGATTACCTTCATGGTGTGACAAAGATGCAATGAGAACTATATTTGACCCTATTTGAGGTATGAAAATCTTATTTTCACCTCAAGAGTGAGGTTTTTATAGATATTAGAATAGGTTTTTACGTGTCTTTCTTTTAGTTGTGTTGTGTTCCATAAGTGTTTTAGTTGAACACATGTGTGTTTCCTTTAGTGTGTCTTATTTAGGGTGTCCTTTCTTTATTTTTGGTTTGGTGTTAAAGGAAAATTATATGTCAAACTAGTTTATAGGTGACTCCATGTCCCAATGGACAAGATTAGGCTACTGATCTTGGCACAACAAGCATACCACCCTTGGGAAATCACCAAGAATGTTTCCCATTTTTTACCACAATTAAAAATGAGTCAACCCCCTATAGTCCAAAACTTGATATAAGGGTATATTATAATGTAATAAGGTGTGGCATGGTTCATTTGATGTGATTTAATGTCTTATTAACCTTGGTCATAGTCTAATTTAGTCCTCATGTCATTTTGAGTCACTTAAGGGTCATATTGGGTCATTAATGAGGGTGGTATAGTTTTATTAGGTATACAAGTGTTTTAAATTACTCAATGTCCTTCATGTCATTCCATATCAGATTCCTTGTCAGGAATGTCAATACTAATAGAATCTTATTGGTGTTAACTAAAAATCAAGAAAACAAGTGAGAAAGAGGGAGTTTCAAAGGTTGTATGGCGTATGAGAGAGAGTGGCACATGAGATAAGATTATGCATTGGATCTTAAACTTACTTGGACTCATTTCCACACTTTATATGCTTTTAAAGTGCCAAAAATGGGCTAAAACCGTTCTATTTGTCCATCACTCCACTAGGAAAGCAGAACTAGTCAATATGTTTCTTTTTGGTACAACCAATAGGAGGACTTTTAGGTCAAATTATCTTGTTTGTGGATAGTAAAATTTATTAGATTCACATTCATGTTTGTATTTCAAATATTGGTTTCCTATACTTTATGAACCATCCTTAGCAAGTTGATTGTCCATTTTTGTTTGTTATTTCACACACCCTACAAGTTTTACTCTTATTTCTATATAGTTCAGTTGATGAATTTGATTCCATAAGATTTTTAGTCCTTTATATCATGTTCCCCATGTTTTTTTTCATTATTGGAAGTGATTTTATGGGTCAAATAAGTAAAATTATAGGAAGATGTCACTAATGGAGGTTGTAGTCAGGTTTTACTACTTACAAAAGGCTTCTTTTTCTACAGTGGTTTCAATGCAATGTGTGGCATTTCGTCTCATGTCTCCAATGTCTCATTTCCATCCTCTCCTTATAGGTTCAATACCTAAAGACAACATCATGAAGGTTGTATTCAAGAATGTTACACTAGTCACTTCCTACAAGTTCCAATCTACAATCATGGTATTTTGAGCTCTGACCATGGATATGAAGATGTGTTTAAGAGTTTAAAGGAATGGGATGAATTATTTATGCATGATAAATCATATTAAACCTATAATTCCATGAAAATGATTATGTGACAGTTAATTTAAACCAAATACATAGTCATATACTTTGGATATGCATCTATAGGTGCATGTAGAAATATATCACGTTGAAATGAGTGTTGAAACTTATTTTCAAGACTTTAAATTTTACAAGAATTAATTTAAGTACCTTAGGAGAGTATATTTCTAATTGAAATCCTACACATTCCATGCACATGGCTCATGCTCACACTCACTATCTTTTAGGTATAAATGCACATCTACATGTGATCTCAGGAGATTGAGAATGTTTGAATCAGAGTATTGACACTTGTTTCAAATTATTCAAGGTGGGAAGGTTTCATTAGGAAACCTTGAGAGATTATAAGGATTGTTGAGTGCTCATACACATGTACATTATTGATATTCCTACTCACTACCTTGACTGCAACTGTATCAACACGTGCAGGGGATTGAAAACATTAGAATGAGAAGTGTCAAAGATAATTTGATCCTTTTCAAGGAAGATATGATCAATTAGAGGACCATTGTGAAATTTTAAAACTAGTTATAAGTTCATATACCATGACCACATTGATCATCTCACCCTTACTTCCCTGCAACCTGAGAGTCCACCTATAAGTGGCTTATATAATGATATGAGGGTTGGCGTGTAGGAGTTTGACATGTTTATATACATTCATGAAGTTTGGATAGTTGAATGATGACATGAAAGACATGTTTGAGACATTGGGTTGGAAATTAAGAGTGAGGAGCCACTTGAAGATAAGAGAATTGAACTTTAGTGACAATTTCCCTAAAAGATCCAAAATAGAGCCCTCACCACTTTTGTTAATGTCATATGATGAACAAGCATGATGTTTAGATAAGTTTAGATGAACCCATGTTGTATCCTCCACATAGGGTTATAAGCTTGCAAAAGGGAAGGGATGTGTGATTAGAGGAACATTGTTTTTTAAGGCCTCTATTTTTTACTTTTGTTCACTAAAGTTTGGTAGTGATGTCTACAGGATTTGAGCTTCCAAAGTGATCTCTACACCTAAGGCTATAATATAGAAGCATGCATCCATGACTAGTGTTTCCATTAGAATGAGAGAGACATTAATGATTCAAATTTTATCATTAAATGTTAAAATGCAATATTTTGACCCCATCAACACCTATAGGTGTGCTTTGCCCTGAGATAACTCACCTATAGCTGATGGTAACCTCTCATAGGTCCACGAAGTGAGCTTGGATATAGAAACACAAATACCTACTAAAGGGATCTGATTATAAAGAAATACAAAGGGATATAAAACCATATGACACTAGTTTTAATGTGTATTCTCACCTATAAGACCTTATTTGTTCCAAATCAATCAACTATAGTTGACTATAGATAATAGTGAGCTAAGAAATGATTTTATTGATGTCAGAATGGCTTGAAAATGAGGTGAATGAATCCAAAAAAATATAAAATGGCCTTATTAAATCTAAAGATGTATTTATCAATTATTTTCAATGTTTTACCATGTACTACCACTTATAGGTGTCTCTCTCCAATAAGAAAACATAGTCAATAATCTAGACCAGTTAAGTGCAAGGTGTATGGGGAAGTGTTTGGAAAGGTTGGAATAGCAAGTAAGTTGTGATCACCTTAATCATAGTTTTAAAATTATCAATAGGATATTACCATATGGATAAAATGTATATAAAGGCTCAAACAATGTAACTTATAGTCTATATTCAAGTGTTGCATAGTTAGTATCCCCCATAAGTCTATCTTCAAGGTTTTGGAGGATTGAAGGGTCTAATGATGTGATCAAGAGCTGAAATTTTTCATAAAGAATCTCCATCACTTGGATAATCCCACATATGTTCAATTTGTATGGGATAATAAGGGAAGTGCCCTCTATTTTGTCTCAGATAGAGGGCACTTCCTAAGGGTACAAACCTATAGACTTTGAATAAATGAGATAACAAGGTGAGTTGAAGGTTAATTAAACCTTTAATTAAGGTGTATAAAGTTGTGTCACACATAGAAAAACATGGAAAATCGTGCACATAGGTTAGAAATAGGTCAGGGTGTTCCAAACCTATAGATATATAGGTTAAGTCTGTTAGGTCTTGGTTATGCCTAATGACTAAAGGGGTGTTAATGCCATTTTAAGATTATATGAATATTATAATGAATTAAAAAATGTTTTTATGGAGGTATGAGGTGTTTTAAATCTATTTTTATGCAAATGAAACCACAAGGAAGCCAATTTTTGGCTTAAGACCACCACAGGGTATACAAAATGAGGAACAAAGCTTGAGAGGCTAATTTGAAATTCTCACACAAATATAGACACTTTTTATGGGAGTATGAGGATTTGGGGGATGATGAAGGAGGATTTTAAAAAATATTTAGTGAATTTTTTTGAAGGATTTAACATCACATCTTCATGAATAATCCTAAGAGGGTAAAATAGCCTAAAACCTTCTAAAACCCTTGGTAATGACCTCATATGGAAAATAAAGGAGAAGGGGAATATATATGGAATATAATAGATTGTAATATGGTTTAATGTTTCAATTAATATCTAGGGATCCCCCCCCCCATCATATTAAGTTGTACCCTACATGTGTGGATAGGGTGGAAAAGGTCTTTTCTTTATTATTTTTGGTGTCTTAAAAGTAAAAAGGGGTTTCAAGAGATGAAATTAATTTTGGTAGATATATTTTAACTTAATATAACTCACCATTATTATTTCATACTTTAGATAATCATAAAAATACCAATGCAAATGCCTTCATCTCAACTAGTCTAAACTGGCATAGTGAACAAGCTAATGAGAGAGTGATAACTCTATGTGGGAGCCATTTTAAGGTATGTATCATTAATTTAATTCCATGAAGGTATTTTAAGAAAATTATTCACTCCTTTTTATGTATCATATTAAAAAACTAAAGGCAAATTTGGTGCCTAGTGTGCAAGGTATGTGAAAGAGGATTTATTTGGACTACGAGTAGTGATAACTCATTTCCAAAAGAATATTGATGATTAGGGATGTAACCAATGAATGTTTTAGAATTAATACAACACCTCCCTCTCATTTAAATCATAACATATATCCCTAGTCTTATATAGACATTCCAAGAAGGCCAAATGATGAAGGCAATTTTCTACGCAAGTAATTGAGGAGTTCTATGCCACATTTTAGAAGTTTCATGTTTTGAGGGACATTTGTACAAGTATAAATTACATGGTATATTTAATATTCCTTTATAATACATGTTTAACTCCTTTTATTAGCATTACACATGTCCTAGTGACTCTTGGACTTCATTCTCTTCTCCTCTCTCTCCAATTCTATAAGTAGTAGCCATTTTAGCTCTTAAATCTAATACCACACCATGTATTGTGAAGCCATAGTGGAATTACATTGTATTTTTCATTTTAAAAATGGATAAAAGTCTAGTTTTTATTTCATGAACATTTTTCTAAGTATGCAAAGTGATGTATGGTGATGCAAAAAGATAATCTCCTATCCTTTCTTCTCCTTATCTTCTCATGTTTATGCAAGAATTTTTATTATAACAAGTCATATAGAGTGTAGCTACTATGTTAGGATCCTTTAAATTATACAATTTTTATTAGAGTATGAAATCTTCCCTCTAGTACACTTACCTTGTTTTGTCTCATACATACCACCTATATGTTGAAACACTCATGTTTAAATTTCTTAGGACTTGGAAGCTAGTTTGTATGTCTTGTGTCTTAGTGAAATAATTATGATGTTCTTGTGGAAATAATATTAGTGTATCTCCCACTTATATTAGTTTAATTTCATGTAAAATTCTATCTCTTTTACCCACAAGCAAATAGTTCAGTGGGTGATAAGCATTTCAAGGTATTTCAGGGAGTTAGCCCTTAAACCTAGAGGTCTACTTCTACCTATAGTTAAACCCACATAACTGAAAGTATTCCCATATTTCCAAAATTTGGAGGAGGATTGAACACCCTCCTCTAGGGTACAAGATTTGGTGACAACAATTACCAAGTTAATAATGAAATTGTATCTCATTTGTGTGTTATGCAGTAGTTTTTTATGTGATCACATCATGCTTTGAAAACTACATATATAATTTTATTTTGGTTTAATTGGCATTTCAAATTAAATGCATTAAGTTTTCCAATTCATATGAATTAATGGTAGTATCATCTTTTGCTCCCTTTCCTCTAGGATATGTTTTTTGATTTGGGGTCCCAACTACATTTTTGTCTCATGGATGTTATTAAAATATTTATCTATCTATTTATCTTTATGCTTTTCATATTTGAATTTTGCATGTATAATGCCAATTTCTATGGCTTTTCCTACCATGTGGATTTTTATCCTTTATTTTTGGTTATTTGTCAACTTAATTTTAAAAATGCCATTTTTTCATGCTTTTGGAATTTGCACTTATGTCTTCATCATTTTATTTTATGTCATATGTCCTAGGAACATGTTGTATGTTGCAACTTTACTGGTGCCTAGTTCTTGGATTACTAAGATATGTTTTCATGGTCCCATATTGATGGGTTGTAACACTTATCATGGTCTAGACATTATATTTGCATGGAGATCCCTACTATGAAGTTTGGATATGTCAATCTTTGGGTGAGTGGGATCATGACACGAGGACAGTTATCACTATAGTGCTCATCTAAATTTTTAATACATGAAACCTTGCTAACATCCCTTAATATTGATGGAATGATGCCATGTGTTATTTGTCACTATTCCATTTTCCCTATTATACTTAGTGATTCTTTAAGTTCTTTAATTATAATAAGTTAATGTGATGAAGACATGTGTCATGATCTAGGGGTTCTACTCACCTATAGCTTACAAAAATTTAAACTTTGTTGTGTCAGGATCTGGGTGAACAAGATTGTGAAATTTGGAAAAATATCAGGTGTGAAATTGACATACTAGTAGTATTTGGATCAGTTGGCATACACTCAGGTGATCAAGATTGTGACACTTGATGAAATCCTGGTGCTCTACTTTCTTAGGAAATGCATATTTTTATCTAAGTATATGAATTTTATGGATTATAAAAAATATGACACCTATATATTAACTTCAAATAAAAAAATAGAGTTCCACTTAGGCTTTTGTATTGGGGTGCTTCGAATGAACATGTGAGCACTACATGGCAAATTTGAATGAGTTGACAGGCATCCATGTGTAAAATGGGCATGGTTGTCAGTACTCTACTAAATAATTCACCTAAACTTATGTTGCATAATATTGGTTAGAGAGTGGATGTTCATGTTATCATTTATCTTGTTCATAATGGGCATATCCCCATTATATACAACATTAGAATACTATCAAATGCCAAAAATATTTATCTTGAGATTTATTATTTTTCATAGTCCATAAGATTAAGAATGTGATTTCTGGGAATAAATTATGTATATACTTATTTGGATCAACATTTTTTAAATAACCAGTGGCATTAGACATCCACAGACATCTATCAAAACATCCTATGGATAAGTATTTGATGTCATATGCCAAAGTAAAATTGATAAGTTGACCAACTAAAACTCCCTTAGTAATGCCTAGCAAGTGAACCATAATGCCATACATGTGAAAAGTCAAAATATAAAAAATCAATGTGGAGTCATAAAAATTGAGTGGATGGATAAGATGACTAATTTAATGACTACGAGCAGTGCAAAATTAATGTAATAAGTGGGAGCATCTCTCAAATTTAGCATGATCATGTTCATAGCTATTCATAGTATGGGGCATGGACAAGTATTTAATAATTGTAAAAAATATAAAAACAAATCATGAATAATTGTGAATACCAATGTAGTATAAAATGAAAAAAGTATAAATACCATTTCCATAGCCTTTTTTACCATTAACAATAAACAAATTATATAAGAATATTATCAATTACAAAGCTAAGAATGCAATGTATTCTTATGTACATATTATATTCTTTTATGAAGCTAATATTTTCTTTTGATAATATTGTAACAGGGTTCTATTAGAACCCTCACCAGTATAAATACATTTGATAGAGAGTATACTAGATGAATTTAATGTCGAGGAGGAAGATATCAGTAACTTGATTAGCCTCCCTAAAATAATGATTATGATATCAACAATTTGAGAAGCTTGATTTTGTAGAGAACGTTACCGGTTTCAAGATGATCTGAACTCAACTTCCAATTGGGGGAAGAACATTTCATTGATTTTGAATAGATTACATAAAAATGAAATATTAATTACTTAACAATTGTTTTAAAAAATATATTTAATTATTTAAACAAATTAGAATAATATCTACTATTAGTTGATTAATAACTTTAAATTTCAAAGATATTGAAACTAGAATCCATAAAATATGATATGCACTTATAATAAATTGAAAATTGGAATACGATAATAGTAAAATTATAATCCAATATTTTAAATAATTGATACTATCAAAGCCAATAATAATAGTTTTGGTTTTCAATCTGGATTGAAATATGTCCAAATTTAATGAAATGATAGTTCTAAAGATATGGGGTGATAAAATAATTATTTATTATATCTTTAAAATATTATAAACTCATTAATGTGAGTTACTTCACGTTGGAAATCAATTAGTCAAAATCCATGTGATACCACCAAATATCAAGTATAAAAGATGATACATTGGTACACTGTATTATAGGTTTGTTAAGATTCTGGTCAAAGTTGGTGTTAGTATTACTTATATTCCCTGGTAGTAGAATGCAATCAAAATTAAAATAAATTAATGTTTTATATAGATATATCCTAAAATGTCTCTTTATTCATATATAAACATTCATTAAAAACTATATATACTCTTTATCTTATATACCTATGGTCTCTCTATTGCAAAATTTCTCTGTGTTATTGTGCTCTAATTATTCTTTCTTTACTTTTATTCTCTTCCACGCTATTTTCCATATGTATATATCATTTAAAGGAAAAAGTTACATCCCTTCACTAATAGTTAGTTTTGGTAATTATTAGTTTACATTTATTTTCCTTCTTAACTACCAGTTAGGGAATATGTAATTATATACAATTATATACCATAGTATATAAACATTTTCCTTATATAAATTATAGTAAACTTTTCATCTAAATTCTTGGAACATGTTGTGAAGCTCTATATGATATTACAAAGCCCAAAAAAGTAGATTTATTTATTTTGTCAATCTGTTAATACTTTTTCTATTGTGGTATGAAATTAAACCATTATGTATCTTTCTAATATTATGATTAACCTAAATAATCCTATCAATAAATTTCATAATGTTGGGTATCAAGGGAAGGGACTAACATATAACATCAAATAAAGTAACTCCATGGTTTGATACTCTACTTTTATTTTCCATGCTAATTTTGACCTCCACATATGGTAAACCTCCTCTTGATAATTTTAATTTTATAACTTCCAATGTGAATGTTTGGCAATGATAGTCATGTTAGAGGTAAAATGGGATGCCCTATAAACTTCTATGATTGTTCATATTTTTCCTTGAGAAATAAAATAGTGAATATATACTTCTTAGGTTGACATAAAACCCAAGCCCCACACCCAACTCACAATTTTTTTAAGATACACAATTATAATTGAAGATATTACAATTGAAATATAGAGCCCACAATAATACCAAATGAAGTAAATTTGAATGTCTTATTCATTTTATCACATATTTTTCATGATAAGTGAAAAAAGGTCCTAAATTATACCTTACCCCTTCCAATTTTGAAATTTTCAAGGTGAAGTAAAGGTAAATAAATACATATTTTCCTTTGTTTTGCCATGGAAACTTCTTGCAACTTGTAGCTAGTACCTATAAGGATGTGTCCTTAAGAGATATATAATGGTTATCAACATTAAAATAATCATGTCCCAAAACAAAAGTATAATTAGAAAAAATATCAAATTGAGCATAACTATGGTGAAATTTGAAGCTAAATATAGTCCATTCAATGTTATTAACTCTACATAGTTAATGATATAATTAAACCAATAAAATTGCCACAAAAATTACCCAAATATACATTTGTAAGAAAGGATCCCATCAGTGGAGAAAGATCATTTCCTCTACTAGATATGTTAATTGTATGCATGGATTCAATGTTTTTTATATTCAATTGCATGTTTAAATAATCAATAATATTTTCATAGAAGTATGTGGTTTTTATCGCATTGCATAACTCATTTCTTACATTAAACAACATAAAATCAAAACAACACATTAACATAAATCTTTGAATTTTGAATAGTTATATTTAATAATAAGATTAAATTATCAACACACTAAGCATATTCTCCTTGACCATCCACCCATACATTCAGTAGAGTTAAATTTTGAATGCACCTAGTTATAACATAAAAATATTAAACAGTTTATTCATTGAAACATGGTCAACGGAAAATAAAAGGATATTTAGGTTTTACCAAAAATTATTTCTATATATATATATATCAATTTAATGAAAGGATAAATTTTCTATCCTACATGTCCATTCTTCTTATCTTTTACATATGTTCAATGTCTACAAACAACATAATGGTGGTATAAAACTTCCTTCCGTATTTCATTCAAAATGTCTCCATTTTTTACATTGTATGCATACCAAACACCATCCATCATATTATCTATGATGGTTAAACCAAATTTTGGGGAAGTTTATTATGACATTAAATACCATAAATAGGTACTCTTTATATCCAAAGAGAGTTTTTCAATGGCACATAACTGAATGAATAAGCTGACCAACACTACATGGAAATACATTTTGAAGTAAAAGTTTGGACATTTATGTGATTGAAACAATATAATCAAGTGTCATTAAAATAATAGAAGAAGGATAATAATATTTCACTTAATTATTACAAACCCTATCTTGTCTTGTAGAAGATCAATAGTATAGCATACAAATTGAGTTACCCGATTAAACAAAAATAAATCCAACCTTCTATGTTTCCTACTTCAAGAAAGTAATTGGTCAAATATTTTAACCTAATACATGTAGTTAATAGAGATTTATGAGGAGGGGAGAATCATTTTGGAACCTAAAGGAATCCTCTAGACAAACATAGATATTTTATACAAAGGTGATTGTAGAGTATTTGATCAAGTGGAAGATTATGGCCAGTGAGGACATGACATGTGAGGATGAAGTGTTCATGTAGAATTTTAAAAAAAACAATTAACATTGAGGAAAAGGATTTTTTTTAAGGGGATGGGAATGTGATGCCCTTAAATGCTAACATGTATTTGGATATGTCTAGCCAAATTGTGGCTAGCATAAACTTTTACTTAGTCATATGATCATTTATATACCTTCATATTGGTATTATTCCTAGGATATGAAGTACCCATAGCCTTAGTATGGTATACATAGTAGGTATGGTTTATTATTAGATTATTACATATTTTATTATTATTTCAAGTTTGTGGAGTTTTCCCTCTCAAAGTGGCTCGGTCATATATTTCCACTATTCTTCACTACTTACGATCATATTGTGTGTATTTGTTACATTATGCCTTGTTATCCTAAGTTATTTTTTATTATTTACTTGATTTTTATATTGAGATATATTGTCATGATTTTGATTTAACTCACTCACCCCGACCTCTCGCACTTTCGGTGAGGCCACCGTTCCCCTATCTGTATATGGGGGGAGACATAGAGATAGGGGAACGGTCATACATACATACATACATACATACATACATACATACATAAATACATACATAAATACATACATATATATATATATATATATATTGATGGGGGGCCCAGCGCGCCTATATATCTATCTGTATCTGTATCTGGGGAGCCCTATCTCTATATGGGTACATCTGTTCATTCTTCTCAAACAAACTCTAATTAATTTCATTACACTGTATATGAGATGTGAATAACTAGTATATTTTATACGCTCTTTCACCACTTCATCAATTTATATTTTGGTAAAAGTAGTGTCTAGACTTCAATAAGTTTTGGTAGCACCTTGGATATGAATTATAATTCTTCCTATTATCCCATTATTGTGTATGTCCTAAATGCATTAACATGTTTATTTATATATAGACTTATTAAATTCAAAATTAATACCTTATTGGTGTGCAAACTAACACTCTAAAAAACAAGAAAGTAAAACAAAAGGCATAGGAAACCATAAAACTTGAACATTATGGTAAGATACCAAAAAAATAAAACTATCCATGATAGTTAGGTGGATATTTTTAGATGACCATTGACTATGAAACCCTAAAACAATGTTTTGGATATTCTAGGAGCATCTAGGGTCATACCAAGGCAAACAAATAATTATTATGTAGCTTTTCGAGCATTTTAAATTGAATGGTGATATTATCATCAACTTAAATTGAACCCAAAATATTTTTTTAAGGAAAATACAAATAAAGGGAACATAATACAAGGCCCAACACAAGTAAAAATAAGCCAATAAGATCCTAATCTAAACCAAATATCCATATGCACAAAAAACACACTAATAACATAGAAAATAAATAATTAGGTACCAAAATTAGGTCTCAACATATAAAAAGTCTTGATTTGATGAGAATGATCTCCCTTTCCATCTTGACATATTAAAACTTTTTAAAATAAAACATTTTAGAAATGGATATGAAAACACTTCATAATCTAAGTAGTTTAAAATAATATCATTGGATTTCACCCTACTATTTGGATTTTGAGAACTTTGAGAAATGATTTGATTTGATTTTACATTTTATGAAATGTATGAATCATAATGGTCATTTTCATATATGGATTAGAATTATAAGTAACATGAGTTAAAATATAAATATGATTTATAGCATGTGAACAAACTTTAGGAACATTATAAAAAAGAGGTGGTTGAAAAATAGGATTCGTATAAACATATTGAGATATTGGAGGAACTTGATATAAAATATAAATATGTTTAAAAGAAATATCATTTTGAAAATAATGAGAAGATTGAAGAAAAATAGAAAAAACATTAAAAATAATAGATACTTGAGCATTAGTAGGGTTGGAAGATATTTAAGAAATGACTACATGAGAAGGATAGATTACAACTCTTGAGTTATATTACATTATACAAAGATATTTTGAAATATAGTTTCCAAATCTCAAATCATAATCATCATTATGAACACTAATATGTATCCATTGTATAACTTACAAGTTAATTTTTCAATTATATACCTATCTTGAGCCCCTTGATTAAAATATACATATTGGCTTATAACTTCTTTCAATGCTTTCATTAATCCAATTATCCTATTAGGGTTTTCCATGATATTTTTTTGAAAATGTGTAATATTATCGGCCCTATATTGCTCATGGAAGTAAGTTCTATAATCATTATCTACTTCACACATGTTATCAAGTTGATATCCATTCACAAAATTATCTTTCAAAGGCACATCATTCCCCATCATTTCCAATATGAACTACAATTTTTGGAAAATCATTATTCTATTTTCACATTATTTTTTATTTTGAAAGTTAGATATATAATCAACCAAATGGTTTTTCAATATATTTAATAAATTTGGGATTAATAGTATCACTCTTCTTAATGAGGCTATCCCCTCCCAAATGGATTCATATATTCCTTGCATGGGACCATACCAAGAATGCCAAATATATCACACAATTTTCTATGAAATCTAGGCACATTCTATTTCATCTAGTCATGTCTTTTGGAATCTCCAATACCAAAAAATTAAAGAAGTCAAAAAAGAAACCACTTTTACTAGTTGTAGAGTATGCATTAAAGACTTCCAAATTTTTATTGACCAAAAACAATCTTTCTTAGAGAGTAATTTGGGAAAGCTAGAATACCTAACAATAAGTTGTATTGCATTCTTCTTCATTTAATTCTTAATTTCTCTATAGATTACTTTTCTTTACTTTAATGCATGGTTTTTTTTTTGCTTAATCTTCCAGATCTATGATATTTCATTTTTTTTTGGTATTTACTGATTTTATGTTTTATACAAACTTGATGTTCTTGGAAATTTTATAGAATTTCAAGGTTCATGATCCTTCATTTTTTCCATCACATGCATCAAAAATACTCACTAATTATAAAAAATGGGAAATATGGTATTGAAACAATGATAGTGGTATATAAATTAAGGCTTAAATAATACTGGTGATTGGTGAAGTTTATTTGGAACATTATATAATTTTGTGAGAATTTCCAAATCATCTGAGGATTCCAAATGAAAGTGCAAACATGTCAAAAATTATTTTCCAACTGGGTTCCTAGGTTTGATATCTAAAAACCTTTCTTATATTTATACATCTTTTCTCTTAGAACTTGCACAACAAAATTATCATATAGTAATTTATTAAAATTTAAGGAAAATAAATTATGTTTTGAGGTTTATATTTTTTAAATAAGGGTAAAGGTTAGTTTTTTGGCAGGGTTTCATACCCTATTACAAGAGGGTCAAAACCCAATTAAGTATAAAAAACTAGTCTGAGATAGCTTAAACAACAAAACCAACAAAGTTACTACAAAATAAGCCAAAAAGTAGCATAAAAGTAGCAAAAGTAGCTCAAAAAATAGAACACCTTAGTATTTATGAACCTTGTTGAGGGTGTCTTTTATCTCTTTAATGTTTTTATGTATGTTCTAGAGCCTGTTAGTCATGGTATTATCATTGACCTACCCAATATGTTTTTGAATGCTAACTCTACCTCTCTTATCTAAACTAGTAGCAATATTAGTAATAATAGTAGCCTAGGTACCAATGATCTCAACCATACCAGTAGTGACATTATCTAAATTGGTAAACTTACTATAAATGATATTAACATTCTCACTCAAGTTGTGAATTTGAATTTAAGAATTTTTAATTTTATCCTCATTGTAATCCATCTACTTCATTTTCTTTTTATAGTTGTGATTGAGAATATTCATCTCCTTTCTCACATCATTGACCAAGATTTTGAGATTGCCCATCTCCTTATGGGAAAAATTGTGGTTGGTTTGATCTGAAGGGGTACTCAAGGAAATAAGGTTTAGACCACATTAGCCTTGTCACAACCCCTATTTTGAGTGACTGTGAAGAACCCTTTTGTTGGGGTCATTTTTCATAACTTTAGAAATGCCCCTAACCCTTTTATGCTTAGAGGAAGAAGGCAAGGGGTTTTTAGGTGGAGGTTTTAAGGAAAGATTGTGTCTTGGGGTTGAGTTTAAGAATTACAGATGTAATAGTAAAATAACATCTTGGTGAGAGGGAGTGGCTAACCTCCCCAATTGCATTTTTTGAATAGATGTTTCAAGATAAGTTATAAGAAAAAATAGAAGACTCAACAAAATACAGTGCCTAAAGTGGTTCAAAAAGACCAAGTGGAAGCTTTTGATAACATGGTACCATCCATCTAGAGTTAAGAACTACATACTGATCCTTTGAAGCTCATTAAATAGCTTGGGTAGAGATATTATAAGGAAACCTCCATGGTATGGAGTTAGTTGTTCATCCCCCACCGCTAATGTGTCCAATTCATGTTGTTTGTTGCATCTATTACCTTGGAAATTATAACCTTCAATACTAAGCCTAGTGATGAAGGATATTAGACCCTCAATGATGGTAACATTCTTACCTCTGATATTGACTTTTATATCTTTCCAATTCTAGGCAAAGCTTTGGGAAATGTGAGAGTCATACCCTCTAACCCTGTAGAGAAAATTTTTAAACCCACTAACTTGCAGATGCTCCCATAACACTTTATCAATCTCCCAATCATTATTGAAGGTAGCCTTTATTCTGAGATTTTATCCACCCATTTTTCTGGAAAATGCAACTGTAACTAGGATAGGCTCTTGCTTGAGAAAATCAAAGATGCAAAAGATAGAAGTGAAAAGAAGTCTAAAATGATCTTTCCAATTGAAAAGAGAGATACTCATGATCTTTGCACTGATTAAACTTCACATCCCAATGTGATATAAATCACAACTCAAACAAGTGTCCTTATGATAGGAATTAACACATGCTTGTCTCATTATGAAGTTGAATGATGAAGTGCTTGGGCATTATTTGTGAATCAATCTATGTAAGGATTTGGTCACTTTGAACACCAACATTAACTAAGAGATCATCTAGTTGGTTACCCTATCTATATATGTGTGAAACTTTAGTCTCAAAAAGAGAATTACATAACATAAAGCCTTCATCAATCAAATGTTTAATGGTCCAAATAGGAGAGGAGGAGTTATTGAGACACCTAATGATGTTTAAATAATCCCCTTCAATTTGGATCTTGTCAATACCCAAATCCTTAGCAAAGTGTAGGCCCAAAAGAGTAGCAAGAGATTTAGCATAATGATTTGACTGGATTCCCATGTTGCCATCATAGGTAGCAACAAAATTAACGTTTATATCTCTGAAGACTCCTCCCCCTCTAGTAATTCCCATATTACCTTTTAAAACTCCATCAAAGTTAAATATTATCCAACCCAAAGGAGGACTTTTCTATTTCATATTTTTCCAGGAAATCTTATCCGTATTAGAAGAGTCTAAAACTAAAGAAATGTTCCATTTGATAGAAATATCCTCTTCAATCTTAGAAGTCTATTGGTCTTCCTTGATGTTACAAATGGAGAAATTTTCTTTAATCCTAGAGAAAAGATTGATACTAGCCTGGTTAGTATTTCTGTAAGTTTCTTTAAAAATTATATTATTCCTCTCATGCCAAATGGTCCATGTATTATGGGTAAAGGAAAATTTTCAAATCATTTTCACTCTTTTGTTATTGAAATGATATTTCCATTGCATTAAATAATCTTGAATATTTTTTGGTGTGACCCACTGAAGATTAAAACTTGAAATAACATTGTTCCAAAGAGTAGTTGTAAAAGGATAATGAATAAAAAGATGATTAGTCATGTCCTCATGATTCTTACATAAAATTCATCTATTAGGAATCATCTGACCTATTTTGATTAAGTTTTCTATTGTGAGAGCTTTATTTTGAACCACAATCCAAAGAAAAATATTGATTTTTGGAAGAAGACCCTTATTCCAAACTTCCTTCCAAAGAGTATCAGGCTCAACTTTATTGTTAAGAAGCAAGTGACCTATTTTAACACTATAATCCCCATGACCAGTGCCTGTCCACATTAGATTATCCATCTTATCATTAGAAGGGATGTAAAAATGTTGTAAATTGTTTTGAAGGGTTTGAAGATGGACCTATAACTCTTGATTCCTCCCTTGTAGGCTTAAAAGCTTCCAATATTTCCTTGAGTTGTCTACATTGATGTGGTCTCTCACCAAATCCCAAAAGATAGAAGAAAGAGGATTGCATAAAAGCTACCCATAAATAAATAAAGAGAGAGTTGAAAATCACCATTTATCCTTTCAAAAGGATATGAGATTGTCATTATCAATCTTCCATTGGGTTCCATTATAGATGAGAGATCTAAAATGAACAAGATTATTCCAAAAAGAGGAGCCCTAGGCAAATTACTAGTGGAGAAAAAATTAGAAATATCCAAATAATTAAGATATTTGTTTTTAATAACATCAGTCCATAACATATTTTTCTTAAGAAAATTCCAAAACATCTTTGCATTAAGAGCTAAACTCATTACTCTTAAGTTTTTATACCTAAACCACCCAAAGATTTAGGTTGAAAAACTTTTTCCGAAGCTATAAGATTTATCTATTATGTTCATCAGCCCTTGACCACAAGAAATGCTTTTGAATCTTCTCAATTTTGACAATAATACTAGAAGGAATATTAAACAAGGACATGAGACAAAGTGGTAGATTTTGAAGAGTGATTTGAATAAGAAGTCACTTGGTAGCTTGAGATAGTAAAGCCCCTTTCCAATCTGAGAGCTTCCTTTGAAATATTTCTAATATCAAATTATAAACCTCTAAAGGTAATATGTCAGAGAAGAGTTGCATGCCAAGGTAAGTAGCTGGAAGAGTTCCTATTTGGCATTCAAAAATCCTAGAAATTTTGTGTTGGTGTCTCAGCAGAGTGTTGGCAAAGTACACAAAACTTTTGTCAAAATTGATAAGCTCACTTGAAACTTGTTCATAAAGAGTAAGTAATCTCTTCAAATTCCTAGCTTCCACCACTGAGGCATTGAGCATAAAAATAGTATCATCAACAATTTTTTAATGAGATAGAGTTTTACCATGAGTTGAAGGTTTGAAACCTTTCAAACTACCCTCTTTGACAAACCATGAGTTGAAGGTTTTGGGGTTTATATTAATATAGAGAATAGTTGAACTTTCTTGAAATTTTTAAGCTCTTAAACAATAATATTTTATTGAAAACTAAAAACATCAATAATTGGAGAAGTTCCAATAGCATATAAACCTAGCTTGATTGGTGTGTGTGTAAACATAAATTTATGTACTTCAAATAATATTTTAATTATTAATTTATTTCCTTTACAATGTTTGATAGTATTTATTAGATTCTTGTCAACAATAAATGAATTATCTAGGTTTTCATTGATTCTTTACATGTTTGTATGATACATGAGTGAACTAGAATATTATTTGTGTCCTTATACAAATTGAGTTGACATTAGAACCATATGGACATTGAAAACAACATTTAATAGTCAAAAAAGGTAGAACAAAGATCATATAAGTAAGATCCCAAAAAAATAATGTCAACATGCCCAAAAATATCCCAATATTTCGTATAATTTACACAAAATTGGGACGCTCTAAACATGGGACTTTAGGATGGGAAAAAGAGGAAGAAGAAAGAAAGGAACATACACTTTTGTTTTCTTCATTTAAATTTTAATATGGAAAATTTTAGAAATCTCTCTCTTGGGTATAATACTACCCAAACATACCTCTCTATTTATGGAGTTACAACACAAATTGGTATCCACCGTGGAGATGCAACCAATATTCTCACCTCGAATTAAAGACATAGAATTTTTCATCTTGTTTTTATTGAATGGATGCAATTATAGATGGAACTTCCAACGCTTATCCTTGGAATTTTTATCCACGTTACATTCACCACAATGTACTTTAGTATCCTTTTCAAAAATGGAAGTATCATTTTTCTTACCTTTCCCTTTACCTTTTCCCTTTTATTTGGAGCCATTTTGTTTCTTGGAGTTGTTTTGAGAGGTAGATGGAGACTTCCTCTTGTCCATATCTAAGTAGTGATCATGAAAACAAACAACATATACATTTATGGGCTTGGCCAAGAGAACTGGTTTCCTTTAATAACTATGGAGTCCATCCAAAAACTTCATCAAAATATCATAAGACGGTACATCTTTTCTAATTTAGAAAACCTTCTTATGGAACTCATTGGTGTACTCTTGCACACTTTGAATTTATTTTTGCCTAAGATATTACCAGTACATGGACCTCTCTTCCTATTAAAAAATTGGATAGAATTTCTTCTTAATTTGCATCTTAAAATCATCCAACTTATAAATAGGAGAAAACTTATTAATAAATAAAGAATGAACATAGCTACCAAAAGAAGTTAAATAATGACTAGATAAATTTAACTTTAAAGGAAAAAATTATTGGCTTTCATTAATCTGATGAAAATTAAAATATACCTCAAGTTGAGCTAGCCAGTGGTCTAGATTTTCTACATTCATATCCCCATCTTATGACTATATTTATATCTTTGTCTCTACCTTAAATGGGGGTGGAGTTGGGTTAGCATGGGGCTTTTTTCACACTTTATGTGGCTCTCAGGACCATTATCCATGTTTTATTTTAATGTCTTTGTGGAAACACCAAGATTTTCCATAAGAAATCCCATGATGGACTCCAATCGGTCAGGTTTTATCATATAAAGAGAGATGTTTGTTATTCCTTATTTAAGCTTACAAATTCATTTTTTTATTATTCAAGCATATTCATTATCAGCATGGGCCATACTTTTGAATCATTTCTTCCACTTCTTTATGGAAATCCTTGCTTTAAATAAACTAGGACACCTTGACCACTAGCACTAATAGCTCTAAGGATAGGGATAAAATTATAATGTACTCAATACACACAACATGGAGGAATTAAAAAATAAACTAGTTCTGATATTAATATGATCCATAAGCTAGGTGGAGATTCCACCCTCAGCTTCATCAAATAGATACTTAAACATATAGCTTGATAAAAATAGATTCTAAGAATGTTATATGCAAAATTGAATTTGAACACATGCTTGGGAAATAAATGAGAAAAATTAAATCTAATAAAAGTGACAAGCAAAACACTATTAAAAAAAATTATCATGGAGAAACTCAATGTGAAAAAAGCACCAATGGGTGAGAAAACACACTCCCATTCCACTATGTTTTATTAAGTATGCAAGGTACTGCCAATGCATTATATCGATAGAATACTCAATGCAATTTTATCCTAACCCATATATAAACTATGCTATGTAGATTCTTCTCAGAAAACTATAACCAACCATAAATAACTAACAATAATGAGAAAACCAAAACTAAGACTCAAACTCATCATAAATGATGTGAATCCAATTTTCAAACAACTCACTACCTCTCTAATTTGTTCTTTTCTTTGTCAAGACCCCTATATAGGCCCTCTCATCCTTGGATCTTGCCAATACTTTGAAACAAAATGCCATGAGGAGGAACATTCACAACCATTCATATTCCCTATATATTGAAAGGTGATAGAACCATCAAAGTATGCAGAAGGGCAGCTACGAAACCATCGAGTCAATTATGCAACCTCCACATGAAAATTTTGGAACTGAAAACTTCGTCACTTCTGATAGGGTAGTTACATAGCTACCTCCTACAAACTATGATGGTTTCAACACCACTAACTTACAAATTGGGACAGTTTCATCCTCTAAAGAAAACAACTTGATTTTAAGAGCTGAGACCTCCTTGTCTAAATAATGTATAGTATCTAGATTATCCCCACATTATTTCATGAACTTGAACAAAAGTCTTGAGTATGGAGTTTCTTGCATAATTTCTTAAAAGCATGTTTACATATAAATGGATATAGTGAAAAATTTATTGCCAATGACTTAGTACAACAAAATCCATATTTGAATCACATTTATTTGAATTTTTGAAAAATTAGACTAATTTAGAATATTTTTATTTATCCTTGTGTATAAGCTATCCTACCCCTTTAACCCTAAACCAAACAAATTCAAAAGGGTTAAACACACATGTATTATCATTTTGAGATCTACTCACAACATTATCATTTAAAAGCACATGATTCCTTATCATTTGCAATATGAACTTCAATTTTTGGAGTAACATCATTTTTATTTTAAAATTATATTTTATTTCTCAAATTAGATATTTAATCAACCAAAGAGGGTTTCAATATAATTAATATGTATTGGATTGAACTTAGTACTTTCCTAGTTAAATGTTTAGGTTTTATCGATTTTGTGACATAAATTAAGATAAAAATCAGAATATACATGTCATACATCTAGCATATATATCTTAGATAAATATATATTAAAAACTCTGAGAGATATCACTCTCAAGACACCTATTCCACTTATGTCACAAATCTCTATATATATATGTGTGTGTGTGTGTGTGTCTATATCTATGTCTATATATATAAATAATAAATATTATCCATTTAATCCCTTTAAACCATCAATAATATATAAAATATAAAATTAACTATCTTTTAAAAAATCCATGATTTGTTTTTTTAAATAATTCATACTAAAATATAATTTAAAATCAAAAATATTAAACTACACATACCAAAGTTTAAATAAATCACAATAACATCTAATTTAGTATAATTTTTTTTATTATTATTATTCAAATTGACTAAACGAATGCCACAAATTATTTATACATAATAACCTAGATGTAACTACTACTATAATTCTAGTTAAATGAAGAATAAAATGGCTCGAATAAGTGGTGTATGGGATGATATAAATACATTCCAAATAATAAAAATTACACTATTTATACAATCGATTATTTGAGCCAATTTAGACAGTCCTAATTGTAAGGAGAGTCTGAAACGTACATATATATATTAACAGCAATGTTTAATACCACAATTTCGCTCAAATGATTTTTAAAAAAAATCATAATGATGTTAAATATATAATACAATTTTCAATGAAATGTAAGCACATTCTGTCTAATCTGGTCGCTTCTTTTAGAATCTCCAACACCAACAAATTGAAGAAAAGAAAAAAGAACCCACTTTTTACCAGTTGCAGAGTACCCATTAAAGACTTCCCATTTTTTATTTACCAAAAAAAGTCTGTCTTAGAGAGTAATATGGGAAAGCTGGAATACCTAACACAAAGGTGCGCCGCATACTTCTGCATTGAATTCTTAATTTCTCTGAAAAGTACTATGCTTTAATGTAATGCATGTATCTTTTGCTTAAGCTTTCAGATCTATGATGTTTCATATTCTTGCCATCACATGCGAACAAAAGACCCACTGCTTATAAAAACATGGGAAATATAGATGGTAGTGAAAAAATGATAGTGGTATATAGGTTAAGACTTAAATAATATTGGGTAGATGTTTTCTTTTCACAGTTGTCATTGTAGGTTATCCATCTCTGTGTAAATTTTTATGAGTGTGAAATATTTCAAAAAAAAAAATTAATGTTTAAAATCAAACATAATGAAATTGGGCTTATTGAATGTAAGAATATATAATGGAATAAACCCTTTTTTTAAAGATAAATTCATTTTTTTTTTTTTTTAAATGAAACAAGGTTTAATTTTAAAATGGATATAATGAAATATGGGTTCATCAAAAATGTAAAAACTTAAATTTATATACAAATTAATGAAGAGTCACGAAAATATAATATAATTATAATATTTTTAACTCTCATAAATAATATATGTAAAGGAACAATGAAGCCCAATTAATTATTTTCAAAATTAAAGAAAAGATGTGACATGCAAGGTTTAGTCTTATCTAATTCATCATGATTTGATAGTAAAAATGCACATTAAAAATGATACAAAGTTTACCCAAAATTTTGATGGTGATTGGGAAAGTTTGTTTGAAACATTATATACTTTTGTCACAATGTCCAAGTTGTCTGGGCATTCTAAATACAAATACGTCAAAAATTGTTTGACAATTCAATTTCCCTTATTTTTATTTCAAAAAAATTTCTTATATTTATATGCACCATTTCTCTTAACATTTTCAAAACAAAATTCTCATATAAGAATATTTTAAAATTTAAGGAAAATAAATTATATTTTAGGGTGCCCTTAGATAATAATAATCTATTTAAAACTAAAAACATTAATAATTGGAGAAGCTCCAATAACTTGCAAACCAAGTTTAATTGGTGTGTGTAAACATAAGTAATGTCTTTCAATGAATGTTCTAATGATTAATTGATTTTGGTAGTATTTAATAGATTCTTGTGAAAAATAAATGAATTTTCTAGATTTCTTTTGATTTTTTAGATATTTATTTGACACCTAAACGAATTAGAATGTTACTTGTGTGCTTATAGACAAATTGAACTGACATTAGAACTATATTCACATCGAAAGCAACATCTAATAATCAAAAAAATTAGAGCAAGGTTCATTTAGGTAAGAGCCAAAAGAAATAAGATTAATGTGCTCAAGAATATCCATATATTTCCTATAATGTACAAAAAGTTGGGATTCTCTAAACATGAAAGCTTGGGATGGGGAGAGGAGGGAGAGAGAGAGACATTTTGAAGGTACTAAGAAAAGGTACAAGGACTATCAAAAGTCGATAAAAGATGTGAGTGTAAGCTTTAGGCTTCTCTGATTTCAGGATAATCTTTAGTATTTAATAGTAGAAATACACATTAAAAATGATACAAACCTTATCCAAAAATTTGATATTGATCGGAAAAGTTTGTTTGGAACATTATATACTTTTATAACAATGTTCAAGTCTTTTGGGCATTCCAAACGAAAATGCAAACATGTCAAAAATTATTTAGCAACTGACTCCCCTAATTTTGATTTCCAAAATTTTTTCTTAGATTTAGATGCGCCTTTATTTTTAGCATATGCAAAACAAAATTCTCATTTAACAATATCTTCGAGCTAAAAGGAAAATAAATTATATTTTAGAGCTTATTTAATCTAGAGAATATTTAAACTCTCTTGTAAATTTTAAATCGTTAGATAATAATATTTTATTGAAACTTAGAAATATTAATAATTGAAGAAGCTCTAATAATATGTAAATCAAATCTGATTTATATATATATATATTTATATATTTCAATGAATATTTTAATAATTAACTAATTTTGATAATGTTTAATAAATTTTTATAAGTAATAAATTAATTTCTTTTGATTTTTTTTTAATATATTTTTAACACCTAACTAAATTAAAATTTTAATTATATACTTAAAAGAGAAATTGAATTGACATTAAAACCATATTGGCATCAAAAGCAACATCTAATAATCCAAAAAGTTTGAAACTTCAAGGACCATCAAAAGTCTATAAATTAAAAAAAAAAGTCAACAATTCCAGAAGCAAAGCTGTGAATGCCGGGAATGTCAAGGCGTGGATGAGTTGCAGGGTTCGTATACTTTTGCTTTGTATTTATACCATTGAGCACATGCCATGAAGTAGCCACAGTTAAGCACCCCCATTCCACACAGAAGGGCGTAAAAATAATGAAGACGGCTCTGGTCGAGATTATTAGTAAGCCAATCGCTATTTTTATGAACCAAACTCACCAACAAACTGCTCAAATAGAACCCCGCTGCACTACTCGCAGCTAATAAGCCGGTGGCAGTGCTGCGTACTGTTTCTGGAAATTTCCCGGAAAAGAAATCAATTTTCCCTACCTTCTGAAACGGCTCCGCCAATCCCATTATCACATATTGAGGAATCAACCACAAGGCCGACATTGCAACTTGGTCCAGACGTTTTTTTCTTACCACGGTGGCTACTCCCAATCCCACCATGCTGAGAAGCATGCCTGTTCCCACACTCTGCAGTTTAGTTATTTGTATTCCTTTACCAGCGGCCAAGGGTAGTACCACTTTCTCATAGATGGGCAGCAACAGTGCCGAAGAAAACAAAGCAAACACCAGAAAAGAAGCAGCGGGTATTTGGAAACGAGGGCCCAAATGCCTATCCATGGTGAGGGCCTGCAACACTGAGAATGTCATCTGCTGGGAAACCATCATTCTGGGGATGATTCCACAGGACCAGATTGGTAGTGTTGTCAGAATGGATTTGAGCTCCTCTACCTGCTCAACGCTGCTCAGCCTCCACGGGTTCGGATTTATTTGCCCCTTCGAGTCAGTGGGAAAATCATGGGATGTTTTTATTGCAGCCTTGTTCAAGAACCTGAGCTGCTGCGTGAGAGGAAACCTTGAAGACTTCGTTATTCCTCCATCATATAAATCCTCAGCATTGGAAGGCAATTGCAGGTGCCTTTTTCTAACACACGCCACTGCCACTTGTGCCAGCTGTTAGAAACTGAAGTTCACTGGAGATAATTTCTCTACTCATGCATGCAAGCAGTTAGCTGCAGTTAAGCAATCAGTTAGTTTAAGTTAGTTAACTGACAGTTAAAGATCAGTCAGTTTAAGTAGTTATCAATCAGTTTGTTTAAGCAGTTAGAAGACTTAGTTAGACGCAGTTAAACAATTAGTTTATTTTCAGTTATTTTTGGATTCAAATTCTATATAAACACGCCTTGGGCGCAGCATTGTAATAGCAGATCAAGAAGATCAAGATTTTCAAGAAAATCAATAAAGTTTTTGTTTTTTTGGCATTGCTGTAGCAATCCAGTGGTTTGAGTTGTTTTTTCTGTTATTTGCTCTGTTTTATGTTATCAAATTGGTATCAGAGCTAGGAAGAGCCAAGAAGAGCCAGGCAAGTCTGAAGCGCAGCCAAAGGAGCAGTCAACAGTTCGCAAGTCTGAGTGATGCACAGCGAAAGCGCAAGAAGAAGCCAAATGGTTGGAAGAGCCCGCAGTTTGCAGGGTCTGGAGTGCACAGCTGGCAGAAGGTGTTAGGTAAAGCAGCAGTCCAATGCATGAAGGAAGAGCCAGCAGGGAGTGCAAAGGAGTCCAAGACCGACCGACATCGGCAACCCAACTGACGTCAGCCGACACCCCAACCGACATCGGCAGCTTAACCGACGTCAGCACTATTTAACTAACCAACCTCGACAGACCCATCAATGTCGGTGACTGTATTTTGAAACAACAAACCAGAAAGCCATCCAAATAGCCTATCTAGACCAGAAAGAGAATTTAGTCGCTTCAGCAATTGACATGGCAGCGAACAACAGTATCTCTCAGCCTCAAATTCCCATTTTTAATGGTAAGAATACGATTTTTGGGCAATTAAGATGAAAACTTTATTTTGCTCACAAGAAGTTTGGGATCTGGTAGAAAATGGTTTTGTAGAACCACAGGACGAGGCAGCCCATCTGGCATTAACTCGAGCACAAAAGGACGAGCTCAAAGAGAATAGGAAAAAAGATGTAAAAGCTTTATTTATAATCCAACAGGGACTGCATGAATCAATTTTTTTCAGAGTAGCAGTAGCAACAAGATCCAGCGAGGCATGGAAAATCTTGGAGAACACCTATAAAGGTAATACAAAGGTACAAATTGCTAAATTGCAATCTCTTAGGAGAAGTTTTAAAAATTTGCAAATAAAGGAATCAGAATCTATAAACCAGTTTATGGGTCAAGTGTTGAATATAGTGAATCAAATCAGATCTAATGGAGAAACAATCACGGATCAGAAGATTATAGAAAAAATACTCAGGACTTTACCCAGTAAATTTGATGCAATAGCTGTAGCTATTGAGAAAACCAAAGATTTGGAATAGTTATCTGTAGATGAATTAATGGGTTCTTTGTTAACACATGAATCCAAAATGAATAGGAATAAAAATTCTTCTCTTGAGAATGCTTTCAAGTCACAGGTATCATTTGGAAGAGGAAGAGGAAGAGCAAGGTCAAACTTCAGAGGAAGAGGCAGAGGCAGAACTGGAAGGAACAATCCAGATCAAGATGAACACAGTAATCAAAACTACAACAGTAGAGGACGTGGCAACAATCACTTCCAGTAAAGTTCACAGAGGTTTGATAAATCTAATATTCAATGTTATTATTGCAAAAACTTTGGACATTATGCAAGTGACTACAGAATGAAATAAGGATATGTGGACAAGCAGAATGCTAATTACACAGGTGAATCTAGTTCTAATCTAGGTGAATCAAGCTTATTTCTTACTTGTAATGTTACTCAAGAAAAAGCTAGAGATATTTGGTTCTTAGATAGTGGATGCAGTAATCATATGACAGGGAATAAATTTTTTTTTGCTAGTCTAGATGATTCTGTAAAATTTGAAGTGAAATTAGGAAATGATATCAAAGTGGATGTATTGGGTAAAGGTGTAATAAATGTTTTGACAAAAAATAGTGAAAGAAGGTTTATACCTAATGTTTATTTTGTACCTAGACTAAAGCATAATTTTATGAGCATTGGACAGTTAGTACAAAAAGGTTATAGAGTATCTTTTATGGATAATGTTTGCACAATACTAGACAAGTTTCCAAGTGACAGGTTGATAGAAAAAGTGGAGATGACCAAGAATTAGATGTTCCCTCGCCGAATTCAGTGCATCCAAGGAGAAGAGGAAGCCCACTTCAAAACCATGCAGCTAGACCAATCATGGCTATGGCACTTAAGGTATGAACAAGGTGAATCATCTAGACATGCATGTCACCCTACTCCAAATTCACAAGTAAGTGATGAATCAGATCCAACTCTTGCTACATTAAGATCAAGATTGAAAGGTAAGAAAATGAAAAATTTGAATGAGATTTATAATTAATAAGAATAGAAATTAGATTTGGTTTCATATTGTTAGGTTGTGGAGCTAAAAGCTTCATTGTTATGCAAATGGTAGAGGTTGCTGAGTGTCAGAGTAATCGACATCGGTCAGGCCAACTGACATTGATCATATTCAGCGTACACAGTAATCAACATCAGTTAGGGGTCAGCTAGCATCGGTCAAACTAGAACCGACGTCGGCAACCTGTGTGTGTGTGCGTTTGCATGCGTCTCTAAAACTGATCTAATTTTAGACGGATAGTTAGTTTGCATGTAAAGACTAATTTTAGTCTTGAGTCTGCGTTTCTAATTATTATTTGTTTTGAGATCTATTTAATAGACCCATGGGGCTGTATTGTAATGAAGGACTAAGGACAAGGATTAGATCCTCAACTTGAAGGCAAGAACAACAATTGGGTTGGTTGTCTCAAGGTGTGTAAGATCAATTGATTTGCAAATTGTGCAAGATCAGGGAGATCTACATGGTAAGTAAGATCAGTTAGATCTGCAGGTGTGCAAGATCAAGGAAATCTACTTGGAGTACTTGGAGTACTTGGTAGACTGGTATTGTAGGCAAAACAACCGATTGAGTTGATTGTTACAAATGGCTGGTGGAGGGAACAACTCTGTGTTTTGAGTTGGTTTGTAATTAAGAGAGAGAACTCTTGAGGGAGAATTACTATACATCTGAGAGGTGTGGGAAGAGTGTGATTTCTTCATTGTATTTCCTTCTGGAAGAGTGTTAATACAAGATTATATTGTCTCTCATATTTTGTGTTGTTTCTGAATTCTAGTTACATATTACTTCTGGTTAAATTTTGTATTTAGTTGCTTATACAAAGATAATCAATTGTGCTCTTAAGGAGTAGGATTCTAACAAGTGGTATCAGAGCTTTGTGTTGAAGGATCCTGAAAAGTGGTATTAGAGCTTGTGTGTAGATCTTGATAAATGGTATCAGAGCTTGGTTCAGAGCAGGTTAGTGTTTGTTGATTACAGGTCACTCACAAGAGTTTTTGTTTGAGTGGGAGTAAAGCAATGGCAGAAAAAAGTAAGTTAAGAATAGAGAAATTCAATGGCAAGAATTATCAATTATCGAGGATGGAGATAGAAGATTATCTGTATCAGAAAGATCTGTACTTACCGTTGGGTGGGGTTGTATGCAAGCCCACAGATATGAAAGATGAAGAATGGAATGTTCTTGATTGGAAAGCTCTGGGTCTATAAGGTTGAGCCTAGCATCGTCTGTGATTTCTAACTTATCACAGGTAAAGATAATGATAGAGTTAATAGAATCTTTGACAAATTTATATGAAAAACCCTTAGCTTCGAATAAGGTATTTCTTATGAAGCAATTATTTAATTTACAAATGTAGGAAGGTGGATTGGTACATAGTCATCTTAGTGATTTCCATGGATTAGTAAATCAGTTAATTTCAGTCAATATAGATTTTGATGATAAAATTAAGGCTCTCTTAATCTTATGCTCTTTACCTAAAAGTTGGGATAGTTTGGTAATGGCAGTTAGTAATACTGCGTCTGCTTCAAATATCTTGAAAGTTGATGATGTTGTTAGTGTAATCTTGAATGAATAAATTTACAAGAAAATCATAGGGAAATCATCAGGTAATGTTTTAAGTGTTGAAAGCAAGGGAAGGCAAAGAGAGAAGAACAAGCAAGAAAAATCAAGGTCAAAGATAGGCAGTAGATCCAAATCTAGAAATGGAGATATAGTCTGCTGGAACTGTAAAAAGAAATGGTATGTAAAGAAAGATTGTTGGTTAAAAAAAGATCAGCATGAAGGAAATGAAGCAAAAGATGCAGGTATTGTTGCATAGGATGCTCTTGTATATTTCTTGGATAAAGTAGAATCTTGGGTTTTAGATTTTGGTGCCTCTTTTCATGCAACTCTAAATAGAGAATTTTTTCATGATTATGTCCATGGAGACTTTGAAAAAAATTATTTAAGGGATGGTAAGCCTTGTCAAATGGTTGGCAAAGAGGAAGTGCAGCTGAAATTGTAGAATGGCAACACATGGGTGTTAAAGGATGTCATGCATGTCCCAGTCCTGAAGCAAAATTTGATTTCTGTAGAAAAGTTGGGTGATGAGGGTTGCACAGTAACTCTCATAGTAAAATCTTGAAAAGTTTTCAAGGGTGCACTTATTTTATCAAGAGGTAAGAAAGTAGGTACACTTTATCTATCTACTTGTATTACTGATTCTCTTTCTATTTTATCTATTTCAGATGTAGATGCAATGATGTGGTTCTATAGGCTTGGTCACATGAGTGAGAAGGGAATGCATGTCCTTAAATGATAAGAACTGAAAAGCCTTAGTTTTCAAGGAAAAGACAATGAACAAAGATTAGCTCAAGAGGCTGAATAATTTTGAGTAGAGCAGTGTTGATTTGGACAAGGTTATGATCTAAAATGAGCTCACGGGTAAAAATCATCACTCACAAAAAAACACAGTTATCGACGTCGGTCAGGTGAGAACCAACATCGATCAGGAAGGAACCGACATTGGTCATGTGCAGAATAAAGTCGATGATGTCAGGTAGGTGGACACCGACGTCAATTAGGGAACCAACGCCGGTGATCAAGAGGAATCGACATCAATCGGGTGCAGATCGAGGTCAGCCAAAGGTGACCGAGATCGGTCACTGTTAAAATGGATTTTAGGTAGACAACAAGCTGTCAAAGAGTTTCGAACGCCCATGAGGAGGATTGAAAAGGTAAGTAAGCCTCAAATTCATTATTTCCCTTCTTTATACTACTTATTGCTCACTGATGGTCAAGAACCAGAAAGTTTTGAAGAGGCAATGTAGGTAGAATCTAGGAAACAGTGGGAGCATGGCATGAATGAAAAAATTGATTCCTTGGAAGAGAACCAAATGGGAGATTTGGTAGAGTTGCCAGCCAGAATAAAAGCACTGAAATACGAATGGATTCACAAGTTAAAGAAATGAGAGAATGGATAGGTGAGACAAAAGGCTAGGTTATATGGTCTTGAGCAAGTTCCAAGACAGTGGTATAGGTTTGACAGGTGTATGACAAAGCATGGCTTTAGTCAATGTCAATGTGACCATTGTATTTATTTTACCATGTTAGATAATATTGGCTACATTATCCTATTATTGTATGTAGTGTATATGCTTGTTGCAGAGTCACACATGCAGGGATTTGCTGAGCTAAAGGTAAAAGTAGCTCAGACATGTGCTAGGAAGGATTCAGGAGCATAAATCCTTGGCATGAGTATTTCTAGAGACAGAAAAAATTACAGGTTGATTTTGTCTCCAGAAGATTATGTGAATAAGGTAGTGGAGAGGTTCAATTTGTAGAATGCAAAATCGGTAAGCACACATATGGTTGGACAGTTCAAGTTGAGATATGAACAGTGCCCTGAATCACATGATGAGGTTAGGTACATGGTATGTACTAGACCTGATATTATCCAAGCAGTGGGAGTTGTCAAAAAGTTTATGGCCAATCCAAGAAATGAGCACTGGAAAGCAGTTCAGTGGATTTTCAGATATCTGAGAGGGACCAGTAGCAGGGATTTATGCTATGTAGGGTCAAGCACTTCTCTACATGGGTATGTAGATTTGGATATGGCAGGTGACTTGGATGACAAGCGAAGCACCACAGGATATGTGTTCAATGTTAGTGGTACGGTGGTTAGCTAGATTTTAGAGATGTATAAGGTTGTTGCAGTCATAGTGGCTAGCAAGGATAAGAACCCTGCAGAAATGTTAACAAAGCCAGGAATAAAAGAGAAGTTGAATCTTCATTCAACTTCTGTTGGTCTTCAAGATTAAACTTGAAGAGGGATACAAGCTAAAAAATAAAATTAAAAGATGTACATGTACAGGTACAGGGGTAGTTGTTTATCTCCAAGTGGGAGATTGTTAGGTTGTGGAGCTAAAAGCTTCACTGTTATGCAAATGGTGGAGGTTGCTAAGTGTCAGAGTAATTGATATCAGTCAGGCCAACCGATATTGATCATATTCAGCGTACACAGTAACCAACATTGGTTAGGGGTCGATCGGCATCGATCAGACAGGAACTGACGTCAGCAACCTGTGTGTGTGTGCGTTTGCATGTGTCTCTAGAACTAGTCTAATTTTAGACAGACAATTAGTTTGCATGTAAAGACTAATTTTAGTCTTGAGTCTGCATTTCTAATTATTATTTGTTTTAAGATTTATTTAATAGACCCATGGGGCTGTATTGTAATGAAGGACTAAGGACAAGGATTAGATCCTCAATTTGAAGGCAAGAATAACAATTGGGTTGGTTGTCTCAAGGTGTGTAAGATGAGTTGATCTGTAGGTTGTGTAAGATGAGAGAGATCTACATGGTAAGTAAGATCAGTTAGATCTACAGGTGTTCAAGATCAAGGAGATCTACTTAGAGTACTTGGAGTATTTGGTGGACTGGTATTGTAGGCAAAACAACTGGTTGAGTTGATTGTCACAAATGACTGGTGGAGAGAACAACTCTATGTTTTGATTTGGTTTGTAATTGAGAGAGAGAGAACTCTTGAGAGAGAATTACTGTATATCTAAGAGGTGTGGGAAGAGTGTGATTTTTTCATTGTATTTATTTTTGAAAAAGTGTTAATACAAGATTGTATTGTCTCTCATATTCTGTGTTGTTTCTGAATTTTAATTACATATTACTTCTGGTTAAATTCTGTGTTTAGTTGCTTATACAAAGGTAATCAATTGTGCTCTTAAGGATTAAGATTCTAACAAGTGGTATCAGAGCTTTGTGTTGAAAGATCTTAACACAAATTTTGCTCTTTTCACTCATGATCCTATGTATTATGAAGAAGCAATTAATGAGAAACATTGGATAAAAGCAATGGATGAAGAGATGAATGCCATTGAAAGAAATCAAACATGGGATCTAACTAATCTATCTGAAGGTAAGGATTGTATAGGAGTCAAATGGGTTTATAAGACTAAATTTGATGCAAATGGAAATGTTGAAAAGCACAAGGCAAGGTTAGTAGCAAAAGGTTTTGCACAAGAACATGGAATTGACTATAATGAAACATTTGCTCCAGTTACTAGACTTGATACAGTTAGAATGGTTTTATCAATTGCTGCTCAAAATAATTGGTATGTATATCAAATGGATGTAAAATCAGCTTTCTTGAATGGTTTTTTAGATGAAAAAGTGTATGTAAAACAGCCCACAGGTTATGAAGTGCAAGGACATGAAGAAAAAGTCTACAAATTGAAGAAGGTCTTTTATGGTCTCAAGCAAGCACCAAGAACATGGTATAGCAGGATTGATTCATATATGATAAACAATGGATTCAGCAGAAGTAATAGTGAACATACTTTGTACACAAAAATCAACAAAGAAGGTCAAATTTTGATTGTGTGTTTGTATGTTGATGATATGATTTTCACTGAAAATTTGTCTGTAGACACTTTTAAATCAGCAATGAAGAAAGAATTTGAAATGACAGATTTGAGATTAATGAAGTATTTTTTGGGCATAGAAGTTGTACAATCAGAGAAGGAAATATTTATTTGTCAAACTAAATATGCAAAGGATGTGTTAATGAGATTTAAGATGTTGAATTGTAAACCAGCACCTACACCAGTTGCTACAGGGACCAAACTTAGCAAAGAAGACAAAGGATCTAATGTTGATTCTACAACATTCAAAAGACTAGTTGACAGTCTGATGTATCTTATAGCTATAAGACCAGACATCATGTATGGGGTTAGTTTAATCTCAAGATTCATGGAGTCACCGAAAGACTCACATTGGCAAGTTGGAAAAAGGATATTGAGATATGTGGCAGGAACTACAGAATATGAAATTTTATATTTCACAACTAACGATTTGAGTTTGATTGGTTTTACTGATAGTGATTTTGTAGGTAACATTGATGACAGGAAGAATACTTCTGGACATGCCTTTCTTTTAGGCATAGGTGTGGTCACATGGGCATCCAAAAAGCAACCTATAGTGACACTTTCATCAGCTAAAGCAGAGTATGTAGCAGCCATATCAACAGCATGTCAAGCAACTTGGATGAGAAGAATATTGAAAGATTTATTACAAGCACAGAAAGAGTCAACACCAATCTTTTATGATAACAAATCAGCAATTGCATTATCAAAAAATCATGTTTTTCACAAGAGGAGCAAGCACATTGATATAATATTTCACTTTATCAGAGAGTTAGTGAACAATGGAGAAATCCATCTGGAATTTTGTAGATCTAAAGATCATTTGGTAGACATATTCACAAAGGCATTAGCAAAGGAGACCTTTGATTATTTAAAACAAAATTTAGGCATTGTAAATGCTGAAGTTGTTAGTGGTAGAAATTAAGGGGGAGTGTTAGAAACTGAAGTTGACTGGAGATAATTTCTCCACTCCTCATGCATGCAAGCAGTTAGCTGCAGTTAAGCAATCAGTTAGTTGAAGTTAGTTAACTGACAGTTAGAGATCAATTAGTTTAAGTAGTTATCAATCAGTGTGTTTAAGCAATTAGAAGACTTAGTTAGAGGCAGTTAAACAATTAGTTTATTTTCAATTATTTTTGGATTCAAATTCTATATAAAGACGCCTTGGGCGCAGCATTGTAATAGCATATCAAGAAGATCAAAATTATCAAGAAAATCAATAAAGTTCTTGTTTTTTTGGCATTGTTGTAGCAATCCAGTGGTTTGAGTTATTGTTTTTTCTGTTATTTGTTCTGTTTTATGTTATCACCAGCCCTGTGAATGGGCTGCCCTCTGGACTAATACGATTGTAAAACTTTGTCCCCGAGAAGAAAAAGAGCATGGATATCCCCGTCAGTAAGGCACAAAGCCCAAACCCCCACGCCCAGCTCACACTTGCTTCAATAAACACAATTACAGTTGAGGCTATCAGGATTGCAATATACAGCACACAATAATACCAGTTGAAGTAACTTTGAATCTGTCTCATTCCTTTTGCAAACTGATCTGCTCCAAAAGCCCCTGAATTGTACCTTACCCCTGCCGATGCTGCAATTGTAAAGGCGAAGTAAAGGTACAGAACTGCATACTGTCCTCTGGTTGGGCCATGGCAGCTTCCTGCAGCCTGTAGCTGGCTGCTACAAGGACGTGGCCTTAAGCGATCTACAATGGCCATCAGCATTAGAATAATCATGGCCTGAAATAAGCGCAGAATTAGAAAAAAAAAAAAAAAAAATCATCAAATCGACCACATCCTTTGAGCAAATTTAGTCCATGCAATGTTAGGAAGCACACACAAGTAACGATAGAAGTGAACCGATGGAAATTGCCCAAAAACGACCCAGATATGCATCTGCAAGAAAGGCTCCCACCAGTGGAGAAAGTTCGTTTCCTGCACTAGATATGTTGATGATATGCGTGGCTTCAATGTCTTTTACGTTGAACTGGGTGGTTAAGTAAACAATCATATTTGCAGACAAGCCTGTGATTGCTATTGCACTGCACAGCTCGTTTCCTGCATAAAATCAAAAACAAGTTAATATAAATCTAACAGGTGAAATTAGATTTAAATGAGATACATCTTCTCGATATCGTATTTGTCCTGAAGATGAATCTAAGTGATGACTCAAAACGTCCATAACAATATGGAACTAATCGCAACATCTTTTAATTAATGATGTCAATTGAAAATAAATTGTCTAAGGGAAACGAATATAACAAATTGAGGTACCGATAATAAAAGGAAAAGTTCTCCATCCTCCACTTCGACGCCCCTCTTCCTCCTCCTCCTTTACTTTACCAGAACCTGAATGCTCTTCGAAATCCTGTTCGACTTTTTCACGAGCAGCTAACACAGGAATTGCAGGATGAGCAAGGAAAAGAATTATAATGGTGGATCCATCGGTCTTCTGTTTTCCTTGAACACCCATCTCAAGCGTATGATCTGCCACCATGTTCATAGTGACCAATGCTAGTGCTGAATTGAACCCCAGAATATCTAAGATCAGGGTTGGCCTGGAGATTGGACGAAAGGATTTAAATGAATGGCAGACGTGTGCAAGGCCAGATATTATATTTTTGGAAAAATGATTCTTACAGGGTGCAAAGTCGATCGAGCATGATCATTGTTTTTTAATCTGGAAGAGGAGCTTTTTGCAGAAGCCCCACATGCAAAGCACAAGCTATAGATGCCATCGAGGGTTGTTGAAAAGAAAGACTGCTATATGAGTCTAGAAATTTTCATAAACAATCACATGAATATAGGTTGGATCGCAGGGGTAGATTTGAATTATATATGTGAATTATTTACCGATGTCATGTGGATGAGTTGTTAGAGTGTCTTGGTTGTTTCAAACCCTATCTAAAGTCAAATCTTATTGTTATGTCCCAAAACTATTTGTAATTCCAATGAAAAATAATTATCAATGAATAATAATAACAATAATAATACATTCTTTTAAAATCATCAATAAACACATTTTTCAAAAGCTTATTTGGCGATGAGATGAGTTTAAATTGCCATAGAAACATTGTATGGATACCATTATACATTTATGACCATAACATTAGAATTATGACTAACTTTTCCAATTTAATTGCCAAAAGAATATTAAAATCATTCATTCTTCCTATTTTTCTCTTTGAGTGTTAGAACTATATGAGACTTTATGCAGGGAGATAACAATAATGTGTGTCATGACCTATTTTCCCCACAAGTTAGGTAGTTAGGGATTTTATTTGAAAAATCTTCCCACATTTGTAGAGGAAACCGTAAATGATAGTTAAGGAAATCCTAGATAGTAACAGACGCCAATGGTAGATTGCGAAGATTGAAGCAACAAAAAATCTAGAAGGCAATAGAGGTTAGTGGTAGACTATGAGAATTATTCATTAGTAGAAAGGGGAGATTCAAGTGCAGATTGGGAAAAATATTCGACAACAAATCATTACCAATAGAAACGCCATAAGGTCAAGATAAGAGTGCCAAAATATAGCCTAGGAAAATGCAAGCAACATATAAGGGAAGAGAAAATCAAGGTTATGAAAGCATCAAGCCAAAATCAAGGATTATCCCTTGCACATTATATATACAGATGATGTGATTGTTGAATGCAAAATCCCAAGATTAGAACCTCTAGATCCAAGTAAGTAGCCTTCTCTTATTTCTTGTTCATGGGTAGACAAATTCATTGGGAAAAATGACTATCTTTGTAAAGACCGAGACATTGAAGGCCACTGTGGAGGAAGGGGGTTTTTGCCTAACAATCCATGGCATAGTAGTTGAATGATTCCAGTTTAGATAATAAAACACCCTAGTTGGGAATTTTAGATAAGAAGACCAATATAAACACCTTAAGAGCTTAGAAAAGGTGGAAGCTTAAATGAATGTTGAGATCTCAACCTTGGTTAAAGGTTTATTTCTTATTTATTTCTTCAATAAAGAGAATTATTGAAATGCTCCATCAAGAGGTCCCTAGTTTCTAGGAAAATCCTGCTTATTCCTCTGAAAATGGAAATGAGGTGTGGATCTTTAGAATTAAAATTTCCATCAACTACCCATCTGGGTCAAACTATCGTATCTTCCATTGGAATTTTGGGAATAAAAGAATTTTATGGCTATTGATAACTCTTTTAGACAATTTATCACCTTTGATCCAATCACTAAGACTAGAAGAAGACTAGCGTTTTTTATATTTTGTGTCAACATTTGCCTAGACAAGGAGCTCCCATCCTCTATTAAGTTA
Source organism: Torreya grandis (assembly GCA_037957365.1). NCBI lineage: Eukaryota > Viridiplantae > Streptophyta > Pinopsida > Cupressales > Taxaceae > Torreya > Torreya grandis. The sequence goes on along the minus strand of JARHVA010002363.1, from coordinate 1,379,606 downwards.
GTGTCCAAATATGGAAACTTGTCTCAAATGATAGAATATGAAAATATGCCATATTTATATGTTAGAGATTAAGGCATGATTATAAATGATGTCCTCTTAATTTATGTTTTCTAGGATTATGTAATATAACCCTAGGTTAATAAAGCATTGAGTAATAAATCAAGGAATAAATACTACAATATCAACAGCCATTGATTTGTATAATAATTGATTTATTTGAATTTTTTATAAATAGAAATTAATTATAAAAGGTGTACTTAGCTAGAAAATATGAATTAGACAGACAAGTGGTGGGTTGGGAAGTGATCCAACAACATGGTAGATTGTTATTATTAGAAAATATGTGTCATAACCTTCTTTAGACAATAGAACAACCATCTTTACTAATAATGCATTGCATTATTGACCTTCTGTGTTGCACTAATTACCCTATATAGGAGAAATCATGAAATTCTAAGAGGATGTTCAATCTATCTTGGGAAGCCTATATATCTGTGTGACTAAGATGTGGATCATCATCTATTCTACACTTTGACTAATTTCACTATAGAACCCTAAGCCTTAATGTTTATTAGGGTTTTCTTATGAACACAAGTGGAAAAAGAGTGGTGTTAGTAGGGTATGTTAGGCATGTCCTAAACACCCCATGTGATGAGAGCTAACTACATAATAATACATAAAAATGGGATCAAGCCCGATGTAGTTCTCCCAATCTAAATGATGGTGCAAGTGAGAGTGATACTAGTATGCCTAAGTATGAGTACTAATTTGAATGCTTTGAGTGTTAATTGAGATTGGAAAACTGATTAAAACTAAGTTATGGCCTATTGTATATGGATGTATGCAAAAAATAAGGGTAAATAGGGATCAATAACCTTAATTTGTATAGCTATTTCTAAGCTTGTTCATGATAAATTCCATTTCTCTAATAAATGAATGAGATGGATATTTATATAGTGTTTTGATTCTTTTCAAGACATTAAATGAGTCTAATCCAACCCTAAGATGCTTCAAAAAGTGGAAATATATTTGTTAGGGCCAAGGGAAGCTAAGGGTAAATAGTGCTTCCCCTTGCCAATAACACATTGTGTTATAGACTAATTATGTTGTGATATTGTCCAAGTGGTTGGCACATGTGAAAAATGATGAAGTACACCTCAATGATAACTCAATGTGGCTCTTAGTATATTTGGGCATGGACTAGATGTGCATAAAAGCTATAAAAGAATCAAGAGAGGCCCTAAGATAGGTCTAAGGCTAAGTTAGGAATAAGGTGGTCTCAAGTGACACTCATTTCATTAAAATAACATTTTATATTACTACATTTACCCCACTTAGTAGGAAAGCAAAATAACTAGGATAAAGGAAAGAGAAACATACCTAGACTTCCCTATGAGGCTAAAGATATGAATGTGGGTCTGAGTCTGTGAACTATGCTCTATTGTATATCCTACAAATGAAACACATATTAATTAGTATTTACTTTTAAAATATCAAAATCAAAGAAAAATTGAGTAAAGAGATGTGAGAGAGTAGAAAGGAACAAATACACCTCACTAAGTATGTGATAAAATCTAAAAACCTAGTGAAATCTTGTGTGTGTATATGGTGATCAAATGGTGAATGACTTGGAATGAGTTGATGGCTTTCCCAATCCTCATGTGTGGGTGGATTAAGAACTTAAGTTGGCCTTGAATCCATCATTTCCCACCCTTATTGAGTGGATCATAATCTATAAATAACTTGTATCTAACTAGTGACTTATCCTACCCTCCTGTGTAGGTGGCTCAAGAACTCAAGTACGTTATGAATTCATCATTGCCTACTCATGTGTAGTATAATAAATTGAAATTGAAACTATGTGGTGTCATGAAGATATGAAATATGGATTTGGGCCACTTGAGAGCTTTGAAATGTAAAATGAATTAGGGACCACTCAAGAACTCAAGAATGTAAAATGGATCTGGGATACTCAAGAATGTAAACTAACTTTAGGCCACTTGAGAATGTAAGATGGATTTAAACCACTTGGGAATTACAACCACTGTAGATGAAATGAGGCATCAATTGGTATAATCTTGGTGTAAAAACTCTTCATGTGGTGTCTGAAGTGACATTGGGTTGTCATTCCATCTAAGAGAACTAGTATAAAACTAAACATATGGAAATGATGTGTCGTACACATGCCCCCAATTATGATATATGTGCATATGGATTATGGATTGAGTTATATTAATCCATCTCAGTGAATATCTAAAACTGAATTGAGAGTGATCATGCCATGCATGATGCCCCTAATCTGATTAAATTTTTGTTATTATATGTAAAAACTAAATTTATGGTGAGTATATCTGATAATCTATGAATAAGACTATACAAATCTTAACTATACCTTTATAATAATTCCATAAAAAAAAAATTGAGGATATTAGACAATAGCATGGTAGGTGGACTTTAATTCACTATGCTCCTAGTAGTGTACTATGTTATTTTCCAAAATTGTTGTTTCTAAGAACAAATGAAATTGATCTATGCATGATTGTATTTCACTACATTTTCCTGAGTCTAAACTCTGTAATATGTGTCTGTGTGATAAAAAATATATTTTGAGTGCAATAAGATGGCCTGATATCTATGATAAAATCCTATGAATTCCCCCTCATTTGAGGGGACCTATTGAACCTATGTAATAAGTGTACTCAAAATAAAAGTTATGCATTATGTGTGTTAGATTGAAAATATGTGATATATGCATGATATTCAATATAATGTGTATACATGATATTATAGTGTAGAAAAGATTGACCATAAGTTGGAAATGTATGATGTATGTGAGATCTAACATTCACAAGGTTGTTAAGATAGATATTATAATATAATCATGTATATGAACAATAAATCTAAATATAATCTAAGTAAACTACTTGGGGGGATGGGGCATGATGTCCATTAAGGCACCCAAAAAGGAAGGGGAGATGCATGAGGTCCCTCATGGCATTGCAAACTAGATGTGAAAGAAACAAGTAAGAGATAAGTGTCATGGCCATGACATATACATAAAAGCATACATACAAACACATGAGGTACACCAATTAGGCCACGGGGCCACAATACAAGGGACATGGACACATGTCACTAAGTCTAAGAAAACATGTTCAAATATCTACATATGCAAAAGAAAATGCAAGTTTCACTTAGATACACATGGAAATATATGTTCAAATGCTCACATACACAATCAATAATCATACATAAGGACATGGGAACATGTTCAAATCATAAAAGTAATGAAATTACAATGGCATATTCAAATTTCCTTGAGTAGATGTAGAAGCAAAGATAAACTATCAAATCTAGACTAGTAAATATAGAAATGAAATTATGCATAATCATGTGGTATGAATCCATACAATATTAAATATGTACATAAGTTAAGTCTATAATAGTAGTAATAAAAAAAAATCAGTGTAGTATAAGATTATCAATATCAAGATATAATCAATACTAATATTGTGATATGTAATATAGAATTATATAACTTGAAAAATTAGAGGATGTGTGTATGATGTCCCTAGTGGCATAATATATCAATGTTGAATTAGTGTATATGTGTATGTGCACCAAATGGGTGGATAGTAGTAAATATGGACCTATGTAGAGGACAAGAGTCTTGTAATAATATGTGAACACTCAAATGGAACAAGTGAAGCATGTATTTATGATAAAATTGACTACACTAACATAGATAGCATATAATTTTTTAACACATTTTAAATATAAAATTGTATGCATCATACATACAATTGTATGTGAATAGTCATATTTTTGGAGCAATATTTGAATGTTTTTATATTTTTTAACACATTTTTTTCTGAGTATAAGCTATGTAGAAGTAACATGAAAATGAAACTATGTACAAGGAACAAGATAAATTAAATTGGAATAATGAAACTATGTACAAGTAATAGGGGAACATACTAACCAATGAGTCTTGCAAGAGACTCACTATCAAGGTCGCCTATATCAAGTAAAGGACGAGTGACTATGTGTTATGTGTGAGGACATAAATGAGATCTATAAACCAGATGTATTAAATAATTTATATTTGAAATTGATTTTGGAGTGTGGCTATGAATCTATGGAACTGTTTGAACTTGCCTATGAACTATGGGATTCTTAAGGACCCATCTAGTAGAAGTTGTAATTGGTGTGTATACTTGATGCAAAGTGATTTGGGGACTCAATAAAACTAATATGGGTGGGAATGGGGTAGAGAGAGGCTATCTAGAATCCAGAATATGTATTTGACATAGGGGTCTCTCTATTAAAGGTCTCCATAGGAGAATACATATATATGGTAATATTGTATAATATATCTCACCTACACTAATAACTCAACTAATATCTAAGGTTTGATAATGAAATATATGTGTGGAACTATTAATGGTGACTATTATGTAGCTAGATATGGATTAGGTAAAGGATACTTGTATGGAAGGCCCTTAACTAAAATAATCTGATTAGTGTGTATATACTAAGACATCTAAGTATGGTAGAGGGAATGGGTCGAAGCTATTATATCCAAGGCCTACTCAATAACATATCAAATATTCTAGCACTAGGTACAATTATAAACTTGGTGGCCATATGTGTGGGCCCAACCTTTAATGAAAGTATGATCTACCCAGTGGAACTCTGGACATGGCCATTAAAACCATAAATAATTTTATCTATTAGAGAAATATCCTAATCTGAATAGCCCAAGTTATGTAGAAGTGTAATATTACACACATTGATGCTTGACCAATTGTACACCATTTCACTCTAAATAAAAATATGATCAATGTAATCTTGTATAAATAGTGCATATAAATTTGAGTCATCATCAAGGATCGCCTATTTTGAAAAAGTGACAAGAGGCCTAGCTAACACTACAATATGATACACACTAATGATATTATGTATAGGATTGTGTGTGTCCATTGTATGAGTATGATAGGATGTTGGTGGTGGATGTGCCTGATAACCATAATGAACACTTGAAGTGTTTGTTGTCTCATTAGTTGTATGTTTTGGAAATGGATTAGGAAATATTTTCATTGCTTTTGGTTCATTTGGATGTGTTTTGGGTGTTTCTATAGGGGTTCTTACATCAATGATATTAACATCTATTAAATCTTGGATCTTATGCCATAAGTTAATGCATATATTTGTAGTAAGGCTTATGAAACTATGATAATTTCAAAATGCATTGGAATCATAATTATTTGGAAGAGGCCTAGTCAAATAAACATCTTTTATGGGAGGGAGTGATATGACATTACATTCTAAAAGTTTCTAGAGAACACGAGCTGGAAATTCAAGGAGATTCATAAAAGGACTCCTTGGAGGAGTTGATAAAACCATACGAGGACCTAGCTCCAAGGTTGTGTTGATTGTTCTCTTTTTCTCATTCTTTTTTTCATTGGTCCTCACCTTATATGGAGCTTATTTGAAGTCTTATTATTGGAATCCAATATGGTTATGTACTTTAACTTGCCTATGGAGAGAAGGTTGACTTCCCTTTCCTTCATTATATGGCATAAATCTATAAATCATGGAAACTTTTTGAAGAATATAGATTCATGTAATGTTGGTAATAAACATTTCTTGAATATGTCTTAAATTTTTCTATCTTCCATGGGGCTAGTCATCTTTATTAATATGGTTTTATATCACAAGATATATTCATCTATTGGCTCATTATATTTTTACTTTAGTTGATCAACTTGAGCATAGGAAACTTTATCACTGATGTTGATATAAAATGTGGTAAAAACATATATATGAGTAGATTAAATGTTATAATGGATTAATTAGGGAGATCATAGAACCATTTTAATGCATATTCCTTTAAACTATGAGGTAATAACTTAGTCAAAATCCAATCATTGGACATGTAGTCCAAACATGCCATGTGAAAAGCATGTAGGTGATGCTCTAGGTCACCCTTACCATCATAGAGAGTTATCTTGGGTCTCAAAATCTGGATAGTAAAGGATTTGCCACTATATGTTGTTCCAATGTTGTATGTAAGATTACATGAGAGTCTGAGGCATGAGATGGTATAGTGGTACCTTTCTCAAGATGTAAAACCTTGGCCTATAAAAAATGGGTCTTGTGCCTAAGGGATTATGCATATAGAGATGAGGGATTTGTACTATCCATAGGAGGTGTTTCGACTAGTGAGAATTTCCTAGTTATAATATAGTATGTTGTTTTAGAATATGATTTTCCCCCATTGTAGGTGTAAGAATATTAGCATCTATGGGGTTAGAAGATTGACCAAGTGATGTGTTCTTTATTTTTAGTATAGCTTAAAAAATTAGTGCATGATCATGGTGTTATTCCCAAATTTTATATCTAAAGCTTTGTAATATTTCATCCTTATTGATTATAAGATTATCAGCATGGAGGGCATGGAGTGTGTCTCGAGTCCCCTCTTGTATACCATTATGATCTTGATTATATTTATTATTTTCTAATGTATTATCATTGAAGTATACATAATTAGGAATTGAAGGATCAATTAGATGAGTTGTAATTGGTCCTTTATCCATGTTATAAGTTATAATGAAAGGAATCTAGGTATGCTTAATAAGATTACCACTAAGCCTAACACATCTACTTAAAGTAAGAGATATAACTTTATTATATAGAATTTAATAAATAAAATGAAACCATGTCACTAAAATATAATATATGAAATCTAAAAATCCTAACACAACAAATGTAAATAGGAAAAAGAAGGACATAAACCCTAGTAACATCTACGAATAAGGTTTGGGCACTATTTGAAGTAAATCAGATTTATCAAATGATTTATAATTTTTTAGGATTATGGAATATAACCCTATGTTGATAAAGAACTAGGTAATAAATTAGGGAATAAAATACTATACTATCAATAGCCACTGATTCATAAAATAATTGATTAATTTGAATATTATATAAATAGTAATGAATTATAAAAGGTGTACTTGGCTAGAAAATATGATCGAGACAAACAAGTAGTAGGTTAGGAAGTGATGTAGGAGCAGGTCAAAGTGTTGTTAGTAGAGAAAAATTGTCAAAACCCTCTTGAAATAATAGTGTGGCCCTCTTTGCCAATAGTGCACTATGCTATTGACTTTTTATGCAATGTTAATGACCCTATATACAAGTAACAGTGAAATTATGGGAAGATGTTTGATATATCCTGGGAATCCAATATCTATGTGACTAAGACCCATATCATCATTTGTTCAATGCTTGGATTGATTTAACTATGAAACCCTAAGCCTCCATGCTTGTTAGGGTTTTTGATGAACACAAATGGAAGAAGAGTGGCATTATTAGGGTAAGTTGGGCATGACCTCAACACCCCATGTGTTGAGCATTGCCTACATACCAATACCTCAAAATGGGATCAAGCCAAATGTAGTTCTCCTAATCTAAGTGTTGGTGCAAGTGAGAGTGATGCCAGTATGCCTGAGTATGAATTATAATTTGAATGCTTTGAGTTTAAATTGAGACTAAAAACTTGAGTAAAATTAAGCTCTAAGCTTTTGTAGATGGATGTATACATAAATATGGGTAAATAGGTATCAATATCCTTAATTTTCATAACTATTTTTGATTTTATTTATGATAATTACCATCTATCTAATAAATGAATGAGACAGGTCTTTATATGTAGTGTTATGATGCTTTTCGAGACATGAAATGAGTCTAGGCTGACCCTAATATGCTTCAAGAAGTGGAAATATATCTATTGTGGGGAAGGGAAGCTAAGGTTCAATAGCGTTACCGCTTTTCCAATAGCACTCTTCAATATAGATTAATGGATTTGTGTTATTGTCCATGTGGATGACACATGTAAAAATGGATTGTGGACACCTAGGTGATGGCTCAATATAGATCTTGGTTTATTTGGGCATGGGCTAGATGTAATAAAAGTTGGAAAAGGATTAAGAGATGCCCTAAAATAGGTCTATGTCTAGGGTAAGGATAGGTTGGTCTCAAGTGACACTCATTGAATTAAAATGACATTTCATATGACCTATATGGAGGAGAGAATAAGATAAACCCTTCACCTAGTATCATAACCAAGAGGAAGATCCCATTGTTATATCACAAGAGGGAGATGAGGAAAACATCAAACCTCAAAAGGATTAGGAACAAAGTAGTTCCTCCCCTTATGAAGGAGACCACATATCTTTCCAAAGTCGTTCATGTGTTCCAAGGCAAATTACAGTGATCACTTAGGGGACTCAATTATTACAATCCTTGGACAAGAGCTACAACCAATAATTCTTTTTAAAAACTAGTATGAGGAAGAATATAGAGTTAAAGATGATCTTGCACTATATTTTCCATAGGCTCCTTCACTTGTTTCTTTTTATCATAGTAATGTAAAATATTTCCCAACACTTTGAGGTTTTCACCATCATTTGGGACTACCCTATGAATCTATGATAAATAGTCCTCTAATTATCCTATGTTATTTATTTTGATAAAATTTCTACATAAATCTACTCTTCCAATATATAATAACCACTTATTTTGGGTTTATGGTATATTCCATGTGTTTAATTATCTTTTGAGGAGATGGAAACCCTCCTCTTTATGTGGAATAACATTATAATTAGAACATCTAACTATGGTTTTACAAGACAACGGTTATAAAAGAAGACTGATTCAAAAAGCTTTTGATTGGGCCATCTCTTGAGGAAGCACAAATACTAGGTAAATTACAAAAGAAGAGATAATACCCATGGTTACACTCCCATACATAAAAGGAACCATAGATAGTATGGAATGTACCCTAACTCAGAAAGGTATCAAGGTGATTTTGACCCCTCTAGACACTTTGAGAGATATTATAGATAGAGTGAAGGACCCTTAGAACCCAAAGCTACTTAGTGGTGTTTATTTAGTACCATGTTCATGTGGAAGACAGTATATTGGAAAAATAGGTAGATCCTTACAAATAGGACTAAAAGAACATAATAGAGACATATTACATGAATGCATTAAAAAATTGACACTAGTTGATGACTCATTCAATCTCAAGCACCACATATACATGGCAGAGGCTAAGATGATTGTGAAGGTAGACCACTAGAAGGAATGGAGGGTTAGAGAATCACTCAAAATATAAAATACTCTTAATAATCTAAAAAAGGATGATGGACTCATTATTAGCAATTCTTGGAAACCTTTAATTCCTTTAATGAAAAATAGATAGTGGAGGGTTTCTTGGAATATAGAAGGTCATGCATCAAATAAGATCTTTTTGTATTATATCATTCTTTTATTTATGGAAATAAAATTCATTTTATCCTATTATGGGTCCCATAAATTGACTCAAAATGTTGAGGTCTTTTGTTTCATTAGCAGTGTCTCTATAAATCTCTTCTTCAATATTAGAATTATTTTCTTAAAATTTATGTATGTATGTGTACATGTGTGTGGATTCACATGTGGATGCATTTTCCTGTGTGTGTGTGTGTGTGTGTGTGTGTGTGTGTGTGTGTGTGTGTGTGTGTGTGTGTGTGTGTGTGTGTGTGTGTGTGTGTGTGTGTGTGTGTGTGAGAGAGAGAGAGAGAGAGAGAGAGAGAGAGAGAGAGATACGACATCTACCTCATCCTATTAATTTCCATAATGATCATCCTATTATGATATGGTCCATGTGGAATACACGCCTATTTATAATGGCAAGTGGACTATCACTCCAATCCCTCATATTATGATTTATTGACTTTTTTATTCTAATAATTATTAAAATCTTAAAACATTCAAATTTTATTAAATTTGGGCATGCTTAATTTTTTAAATATATCTATGACTTAAAAATCAAACTTTTTATAAATCCTTGTGAAACTTACTTCCAAATCTATAATAACACCAATTGGATATCTCAAGCTCCATTTGCTAGACTAATATCATATTTTACCACATGTACTATAAATTTTATTATATTTGACATGTAATATGTAGTATCATGTTGATGATTACTCCTCAATCCAAAAATACATCCTCAAACTCCAACCCATTTAATTTCACATCCAAAAAATAGATTTTGTCTTCCATTTACATTTTTTTATTATTTTTCAAGTTTGTATTTTTATTATTCTATTTTATTCTCTTCCCTTTTTCAATTTTTGATTCCTTGTCTAACTCCATAAATAAATTTATTTCTATTTTCATGTTATAAAATCATTTCAAATCTTGCACCAGTTTTTTATGTTTTTGTGTTCTCTCTAATATCATTTTTTCCATTTTTAGCCCTACTTCTTCCTCTTCTCTATCATCCTAAGCATCCATGGGGTTTTGTCTATGTATTTTTTTGTCAAATATTCATTAGTTCTTGGGATTGTAGTATTGTTTTTAGGTGGTGTGTACCTATAGGGGGTATTGTGCCTTTGATCTCTTATATTTTCATGTCCCCATTTATATAGTATTTTTCAACTATGGAGAAACTAAATGAATAATGTGTACCCATTTATTGTAAAATTAAAAATATATATATAATTACATCCATATAATTTATTGAAATGTGCCCTTCCTTATCACATTCAAAAAATGTGAGTATTTCACTCTCATGATTACAAAATATTCTGTAATGGTAATCTTTACTATATATAATCACTTACATTTTCTTTAAAAATTTCCTCAAAATTATCCTCCTTGGTATGAACCTTGGTACCCATTCTAATATTTATTTTGTGGACCTTGTTGTCTCATACTTTTCTCTAATGGTGGTGGTCTATGATATTGCATTTGGGGTTGATAACAATATACCACTAGGGTTGTAGTATAACTTGTATTTACTTGTGTTATGTGTTAATCAATTCATACTTTCCCTCTATACTCATTCCATTCATTTTTTGTATTAATATATTTGTATCGGTTACTGTACGCAGCCTCTTCTACTAAAGGGTATATTCTCTAATCATGTTATTCTAAAATTATACATAACCCACACCATAACCTTTATCTATATAGTTATGCTTATATTTTACTAAATTTTATCACTCTTATTGATATCTCATAATGTGGACATTTTTTTGCAATTTGTCTCTTAGTGAAACATACAACACAACATATTTTAGGACTTGCATAATTCTGCAATAGAGTATAATATCTTGCTTCTCCTTTCACAAAATATATTACTTCAAACTTAACAATGTTAATGCTTGATTTAGTTTCTATAACTCCCCTTTCCACTCAAAATCATTCTTATTTATTTATGATTGTTCCTCTAGTATTAATTAATGTCTACTGTCTATGTGATTGTTTTAAATTATTTCCCATCCATGGAAGCTATCATGTACAACACCAACCCTGAGATAAACTATTATATCATTTTTTTTAATTCAATGTTTCTTCTAAATTCTTCATTAATTATTTAAAACACTACTCATAATCATTCATCTTCTCTTTATCCTTTTGTATAAGGCATCTCAAATTTGTAATACTCTATGTTGCTACATCAATGTGTTTGAATTCAATTTTACTTCATCATATGTCATATTATGAGTTGATATTATCTTCATATACCATTTAAATGTCTCGTCCCTTGGTGTACCCATAAAATCAAATAATTTTGTATGAGTACCATCTATCTCATGAATCATCTAGTAAAAATCTAACATAAAAACATGTTCATTTACATCATTTGTATCTTTCCCAAATAACAGCAATCCCCCTATTTTTTCTCTTGAATTATTGTATTCCTCTATGTCATCCTTATAATTTATATAACTCTTCTGTATTTATTCACTCTCTCTCAATTTCTCCTTATCTCTTCCCCCATTTCCTTCCCACGACATGGGGGCTGGTATTTTCTACAAGGGTTTAATCTAATTACATAGTATTTCCATGTTGGGGGTTGTCAATCGGGTGTCTCATGGGATCTCCTTTTCATTTTATTCTATGTCATCTTCCTCTACTTTTAATTATTTGATTTATTTCTCATTACCACATTTTTTTCTTCACATTTATCTTCCACATAATTAATTTATTCTTCTCTCTCCATTATTATTTTTTATCCCTTCTATATTATATTATAGACTATATTCATCTTCTATCTTATCATCAAATTATCTTAAAATTCATGATCTTCTCCATTATATTTTATCTTCTATTCTATTTCATTCTCTCCTCTTTATTTTCCTATTTTTATCTTTACTCCTTTCTTCCTGCTTTTAATATCTTCTTTTATTATTTTAATTTCATCATATCATACTTTTTAACTCTTACTACATCCATTACGTTATCATACTTTCTATTTTTCCTTAAATTTATTCCCTCAACCTATAATACCTAATTTTTCCATTAACTACACCCTTTCAAGGATCACCCCCATTCTTGTGCACCATCCCTTAGGTGCATAGCCCCTTAGATAGGGATAACATTCACTTTTAATATTTTCCTGTGTTTGTTAGGCATATGGGGTGAAAATAATTCCTAGCTATTGTATTTTGAAAATATTTTAGTCTTCATAATGTGAGTTAATCTTCCCTAGACATAAATTATCCAAAATTCATGTGGTGCCACTAAATGTTGACATAAAATATGATACTTTGGTACATATTTTTATAGGGTCATTATAGCTTTGGTTAGATTTGGTGTTATGTGGGTTAGTATTATTTATATTCCCTACTTAGAGTATGTAATCATAAATTTAAAATACATATATACTATATCCAAATATCTTATACATAAGAAAAAATATTTATTCATATATAAACATTTGTTACATTGCACTTATATCCTTATCTTCTATACATTTTCTCTCTCTATTACAATATTTCTCTCTTTTCATGTGCTCTAATTGTTATTTATTTAATGCTCTTATCATTGATACTATTTTACACCCTTATATAGCCCTTAAAAGGACAAGGTTACATCTCTTCACTGGAAATTATTTTTAGTAACTATATTTTTACAATTATTTAAGTTCTCAACTAGAAATTAGAGAATATTTAATTATATACCATAATATGTGTTTGTTTTATATATAAACTATAAAATATTATTCATCTAACTTCTTGGAACATGCCACTATATATATATATATATATATATATATATATATATATATATATATATATATATATATATATATATATATATATATATATATATATATATATATATATTCTTCTGTTTCATCAATATTTCAACACTTTTCTTATTATGATATGAAATTAGACTCTATGATGCATCTTTATAATCTTATGATTATGGTGAAGAATCATACCAACAAATTGGGTGATGTTGGGTGATAAAAGAAGAGACTGATGAAAAACACCTAATACACTCACAAAACGTTTGTAATTTCTTCTATAAATATCCCTACCTAGGTTTAACCTACACTACACCTTTGTTTGCTAATTTTAATTTTATAATTTCTAACGTGTGTGTTTTATAAGGATAGTAATGTTATCCATCAAAATGGGTGACTCCCTATACTAGTATGATTGTACATATTTGTTCATGAGAAGAAAAATAACATAATTATTCCTATCAGGTTGACATAAATCCCAAACCCACATGCCTCGCTCACACTTGTTTAAATTTGCACAATTTACACAATTATAATTAATGGTATTACAATTTTAATATAGAGTCCACAATAGTACTAGTTGAAGTAAATTTATATCTACCTAATTCATTTTTATTAACTGTTTCAAACTGATCCACTCCAAAATCCATGGAATTTTACCTTATCCTTTCCAATGTTATAGTTTTCAAGGAAAAGTAAAGGTACAAAAGTATATATTATCTTTTGGTGGGACTATGGTAGCTTCATGTAGCTTGTAACTAGTGATCATAAGGATGTGTCTTTAATGGACCTATAATGGTCATCATCATTAAAAAAAATCATGGCCTATCATAAAGGAAAAACTACAAAAAAGATAAAATTGAGAATAACCATGGTGTGATTTTAAGATAAATATAGTCCAATCAATGTTATGAAGCATGCACAAGTATTGATAGAGTTGAACAAATGAAAAATTCCTAAAAATGACCAAGATATGCATCTATAAGAAAGGCTCTCATCAATGGATAAAGATAATTGTGTCCATTAGATATATCGATGATATGTTTTTCTTTAATAATTTTTGTGTTGAACTACATGATTAAATAAATAATCATATTTACATACAATCTTAAGATTTTTATTGCACCACATAGCTCATTTATTGCATTAAACAACATAAAAAAAACACATCAACATAAATCTTTAAATTTTCAATAATAATATTAATTGATGAAAGTGAATTATTGACACATTGAGAATAATCTCATAGACAATCCTCACATATGTTCGCTAGAATTCAAATTTGAATGCACCCAATTTAATATTAAATAACAAAACAATGTTAAATAGTTCATTCATAAAACCTGGTCAATGGTAATGAATAAGATATTTACATTTCAATGGTTATAACTAGCCAAATGGTGGTATAAAACTTCTTTGTCTATTTATTATAAATATCTCCATTCTTAGCATTATATGAATAAAAACCACCATCTATCACCTCCTTTGTGGTATTACAACCAAATTTTTGGGAAGTTGAATTCCACATTTAACATCATAAGGAAGTACTCTTTAGTATCACAAAGAGTTTTGCAATGGGACATAACTAATTGAAGCAACAAGATAACCAACACCACATGCAAAGAAATTTTAAGCAAGAGACTGGGTGTTTATATGATTACAACCATATAACAAGGTGTATTTGAAATAATATAAGAATGATAATAATATTTCACCTAAGTATTATGGGTTCTATCAAGTCTCGTATAAGATCAATATTGTAGCATAAAAACTATAGTTGTCCTCATCCAACAAAAATGCATCTACTCTTCCATGTTTCCTACTTGAATAAGGTGATTGGTTAAAGAGTTTCAACCTAGATAAAGTTAAATAGATTGAGAAGAGGGAATAATATTTTTCAAACCTAAAAAAATCCTTGAGACACACATGAAGAGTTTGTGGATAAGGATGATTATATAGTATCTAATCAAGTAGAATAATCTCACTAGTGATGATGTGATATGGAAGGATGAAGCATTCTGGAAGAAGCACCTAGATATCATCAACATGTAGGATAAAATTGGTTTGAAAATTAGGGTTATTTTATGCCCTTAACCACTAACATGCACTATAATATATGTGGTTGACTTGTACCTAGCATAACCTTTTAATTATTCATATGACAACTTTTGTACTTTTATGTTACTGGTAGTGTTAGGCTATGGAGTATCCATAACCTAATTAAATAGCATATAAGAGGTAGTGGTAAGTATTATAATATTATACACTTTTTTCTTATTACAAGGTTATGTAGGTTTTTCTCTCAAATGGGCTCATTCATCCATTTCGATTTTTATTCTTTACTTTCAATCTTCTTATGTGGATATGCTATATTATTATTATTGTTGTTTTTTTATTGTTTTTATTATTATTATCATCATCATCATTTTTTTTTTATATTTATATATAATTTCATTATACATACAAATAATTGGTATATTTTAGATACTCTTTCACCACTTATTCAATTTTCCTTTTGTTATAATGGATGTATACAATTCAATAGATGGCAGTAGTACCTTTGATATGAATACCAATCCTTACTCTTTTCTCATTCTTGTGTGTGTCCTGAATATGTTAGTATTATTGTGTGTGTGTGTGTGTGTGTGTGTGTGTGTGTGTGTGTGTGTGTGTGTGTGTGTGTGTGTGTGTGTGTGTGTGTGTGTGTGTGTGTGTGTGTGTGTGTGTGTGTGTGTGTGTGTGTAGAATTCAAATTAAGGCCTTATTAGTATGTATGATGACACTTTGAAAATTGGGAAGGACATATAAAGGGATAGGAAACCAAATAAAAGGCAACATGGGTCAAGGGACCCATAAAATAAAAGTGAACAAGATCGTTAGGTCGATCCTCATAGATGAAAATTGATATTGAAATCTTTAAAAAAAGGGTACTAGATAATTTGGGAATATTTAGGTTCATACTAAGGGAAAATAGAAGATGTGTAGGTTTTCAAGCATTTTAAATTGAATTTTATTATTATCATTGACCAAAAATGAATGAAAAGTAAAATTTTAATGACAACACAAAACAAGGGAAGGCAATACAATTCCCAATACAAGGGAAAATTTTAGAAAAACTAAATTATTTTTCATTGAATAAAATCAAATTTTACACCTAAAATTTATACAATGCTATTTTCTAAAAAATACGATAACTACCTCATGCCATAGGAGGGATCGAAGACTCTAGAGAAAACTAAAAATAATGTAATAATTAATCCTACAAAATCTAGAAGCTGCTAATTGTTAAGTAGCTTCACTATCATTCCCCCCTTATTACATTATTTTTACAAATGTAGTCCCTAAACAACTCAAATTTCACCTTTCCAAGGGATTTGGTGAGTATATCTATTATTTGAGCATCATAGGGTAGTACTGGAACTAGATATGGTGGTTTAAAACTTGTTCTCGAATGTAGTGACATTCAACCTCTATATGCTTTATTCTTTAATGATAAATTAATTTCTTCACAAGCTTTAACACACCTTGATTATCATAATGAATGATAAGTGGCTCCTTTTTTATATATCCCATATCTGTAAGTATGTGACATAACTATATTGATTCACACATAGCTCCACATGTGGCATGATACTCTACCTTAATGGATGAAAGAACAACAATAATTTGCTTCTTACTGATCCATGAGATTAGTCTAGATTCAAGATGAAATATGTATCTTGATGTTGATTTTCTATCATCAATAGATCCGACATAGTCCAAGTCAGTGTATCCCTACAAGAATAACTGACTATTCTTCTTGTATTCTAGACCATACTCAAGTGTACCTCAGAGGTATCTCAAAACATGATTTGCTACAACCCAGTGACATTTCTTTAGTTCTTGCATAAATTTGGAGAGATATCTTATAACAAAACATATATCTGCTCTGGTGTAGGTCAAGTAGATGAGACTCCCAATGAGCTATCTATAGAGAGTTGCATCCACTTGTGGTGAGTCCTAGAATCTAGAGAGTTGTAAACCTTTCTCTATCGGTGTTGAAAGTGGCTTATAATCTAAAATTTTGTACTTTTCTAAGATTGTCTTGGCATATTTTATCTTGGAGATAAATATGTGATTTGGTTTCTACCATATCTCCAATCCAAGATAGTAATGCAGTAGCCCCAAATCGATCATGTCAAAGGATATTCTGAGGTCATTCTTTTCAATATCAACCTGATCTTCTGAACTTCCAGTGATCACAAGATCATCCACATACAAAACTATAATGACTATATCTATTTCTACCTTCTTTATGTATAAGTTAGAATCTAAGGGGCTATGAGTAAAACCATGCTACAAAAGGTGATCATCTATTTTGGTATACCATGCCAAAGGAGCTTGTTTTAGTCCATAAAGTGATTTGATGAGATGACATACCTTTTTAAGATGTTTTTCATCAACAAATCCTTCTAGTTGGGTCATGTATATTTCTTTCTTTACATCACCATTGAGAAAAAAACTTTTGATGTCCATCTGCTAAAGTCACCATCCATTTTGTGCTACCAATACACAAACAACTATGATGGTCTTGATCTTCATAATAGGTGCAAAGGTCTCTTCGTAGTCAATGCCTTCTTTCTGAGTATACCCCTTTGCTATAAGTAATGCTTTGTGTTTATCTATGGATCCATCTACCTTATATTTTGTTTTTAAAACCAATTTGTAGCCTATGGGTTTCTTTCAGGTAGGCAGATCAACCAATTCCCAAGTTTAATTTTTCATGAGTGAGTCATATTCAGTGTCCATTGCTTTCTTCCATTCTGTTTGATTTAATTCTTTGGAAACATTATCAAGTTTGGAACTATCAATAATTGTACTCATGAGTACAAAATTTACCTCATGTCTTGTCTAACTCCTCATTTTGACTCCTAATGAATGGGGTCTCTATTGGTACCTAGTACCCACTTCAAATGAGAACTTTATTGTTATTGTGAAGAACTGCTTGGTGGATGTGAATAACTATCTGGTGGATGTTCTAGATCTCCAAGATCAACACATAGTTCCCCTTGCAACTCTTCTTTCTGGTGAGGAGTCTTCTCATCATCTAACTCAGAAAGTAGTCAGTGAAAGGTAGTCGATATTGATTCACCATTCTGCATCTCAAAGGATGATTCATCAAATACCACATCTCTACTTTCATAGATTTTCCTTGATTTAGGATCCTTGAGATGATATGCCTTTGAGGTTGTCTTATAGCCCAAAAGGATGCACGAGAGTGTTTTGGACTCAAGTTTATTCCTCTTTTTATTTGTTTCATGCATATATGTTTTGCAATCAAGTACTCATAAATGAGAAATAGATGGCTTTTTACCACTCTATACCTCTTCAAGTGTTTTATCCTTCAAAATATTTATTGGTGCCTTGTTAAGAAGATACATAGCTCTTTGGACTGCTTTTGCCCAATAGCATTTCTCCATCTTTGTTGTTGATAGCATGCAGTGAGCCATTTACATCATAGTAGGATTGTGTCACTCAACAATGTCATTTTGTTGGGGCATGTAAGGAGCAATCAAATAATGTTTGATTCCTTGCTAGTTCAAGAATGCCAAGAATTTCTTTGACATGAATTCTCCCCTTGATCTGATTGGAGGTGAAGTAGAGGTTGTCCAGTCTCTTTTACGACCTACTGATAGAAGACCTAGAAATGATGAAGGGCCTCACTCTTCTTTTTCAAGTATACCCACATTTTTTGGGAGTAGTCATCCATGAATAGTTGGAAGTACTTGTATCCGAAGAACAAAGTAGGTAGTGGGCCATTCATATCGGTATGAAAAACCTCCAAACACTTCTTGGCATGAAAGGAACTATCTTTGAATGGATCCTTATGTTGTTTCCCTGCAAGGCATCTAGGGTAAATTGGGAAGGAACTAGACAATTTTGGAAGTCCATGTACCATTTCTTTAAAACTTAGCTAGTATAAAGATCTCACTGATAAATGTCCATAACGGTAGTGCCTTAGGGTAGTGGATTCTATCATTGATGTAGATAAAGCTACTATAGAAGATGAAACTACATCTAAATCAAACAACTTATCTTTCAGAAAAGCTTTTGCAAGAACTTTACCTTTTTGTGAAATCATGCAAGTTTTGATGCCATTATCAATAAGAAACTCCACCTTAACTTGATGATTCAATAGCTGACTGACTAATAAGATATTAGATGTCAAACTAGGAACATACAGTACCTTTGTAAGTGTACATTTTTGTGTTCCAAATGGAATGGTAACTTGACCTATTCCTACTATAACATACTCCTTATCATCAGTGATCCTAACCTGATCTCCAGTGGGTTAGTCTGTCAACAAATCAAACAACTTCTTATCACCTGTCATGTGCTTAGTGGCACCTGAGTCAATCAACCAGATATTTTGCATGGGTTATGAGGTCTAGGAAACTAGTGCTATGTTCTTATCTTCATCAGTTATCACCTCATATGATTCATCTTCTTGTTGGGCAATGAGATGTCCCTTCTACTTCCACTGTTGAGGATGTCTTGTATTTTAAGTATTATCATGCCCTGATGTGCTTGAATTACTAGTAAATCCTTTGTTTTAGCTATTTTACCAACATTTATCCATGTCATGAGTATTGGTGTGACAAATATGACACTACCTCTTTGACTTTTGATGATGAGACAATTGTTATTGTTGTTTCTGTGGTGACTTTTCTAGAGGTCCCTTGCATGATTTATGACCTCGTTGCTACTTTTTTTTAAGAGATTTATCTTCAAACTCATCCTGAGCTAAATTGATTGCTTCTTCCTACTGCAATAGGTTCATGAGATCTTCAAATGTCACTTTCTATTTAGTGACACTTAGTGTCATGATGAACACTCGAAATTGAGAAGGGAGTGTTTGTAAGGTTATTAGGACCAATGTTTGATCATCTATTGTTTCTCTAAGAGCTAACAACTCTGCTCATAGCTCAGTTACCCATCATAAAAATTCTTCTACATTTTCCTCACACTCCATAGTGATCATATGAATCTTTAATTGTAGATGAAGTATCTTCATCTAATTATTTGCTTCATATATTGTTGCTAATTTGTCCCTTGTTGTCTTTGCTTGATAAATATCCCTGATATGTGGCTGCACATTATCGATGATGCTTAGCATGATCAGCATTAGGGCCTTAGAATTAGACTATTCGTACTTAGTAATTACATTAAAATTAGTGGGAACTCATGTGGTTCCTATCATGATGCCCCATAGTCCTTAAAATTGAAGGATTGTATGCATTTTTGTTTTCCATGTAGCATAATTGGATCCTTTAAGTAATTGGGCATCTGATAAAAGTAATTTTGGAGCAAACATATTCTATAAAACAAATTATTTTATTTTATTGTCTTAAAAGCAAATTACAAGACTTTATAGCTTAGTGGCAAGAAAAATTGGCTCAGAGATGAGCATGATAGTTGCGTGCTGAGAGACAGTGTCACTTGTAGGGTCGTTCTACCTCATCTTCACAGTCGGCTTTGTATCTAGTGTTGAGTTCCTCACAAATTCTTTTTATTCAGCAACATGCATCAAATAGTAAATAAAACAAGCTCATCAAATTGGAGATTACTAATATCTAGAAGATCTTCGAGCAAGGCAAAATAATAACCAGTGCTTTCTTAACAGTTCTCCATAGTATGTGAGTTTCCTTGATGGCTTTTAGCAGTCCTGATGCTTTCTCTAATGTTTGACATATGATGATCTTGATCATGTCTCAGCTCTACGACTGACTTCATCAAATTCTTCTATGGTTGTTCGTGTTGAAAAGTGATGCTGAAGTGCAGTTCACTTAGTTCTATTTTTAGACTATTAGTGTAAATTTAGTTTGCATGAACAGTTTTTTGTGGAGCTAAATTTAGACAGTACGTTAATTTTTAATTAATATATTTTTTAGAAAAAATAAAGCCTTATAAAGGCTAGAGTTAGTTTTAGTTGTTATTACATGCAAATTATTATTTAGATAAATTTAAAATATTTTATTCAATAATTAGAAAAGCATGTTCACATGCAATTCTATTAGTACATTGTAATTGATCTTTATTTTCAAGAAGGAGAATGATTCCAATTTTTTGAAGAAGTATTTTTTATTTTTGTAAACTCTTATCTCTTCTGTATTATGAATATTGCATATATTTGGCTATGATTTAATTTTATTTAAAAAATTCTACATTTGGTATCAGAGCAGGTATTTTTATTTTGGGTTAAAGATTTAGTAGTTGGAATTTTTCCAAAAATTTTATCATGTCAAATTCTAACACCTTGCCCATTCCAAAATTTGATGGAAATGAGTATGATTATTGGTGTATCAAAATTATGACTTTTTTGATAAGAAAATATTTGTGGGAGATTATTGAATCAGGTTATGCAAAGCCAGCTGATTAGAATGCCCTCACAGCAAATGATAAAATAGCTAAGAAAGAGGCTAAGAAGAAGAATGCTCAAGCCTAATTTCATATTCAAATAGCTCTAGATAAGAGCCTATTTCCATGAATTGTAGGATCAAAGACAGTAGAGGATGCTTGGAAGACTCTAAACGAAGCTCACCAAGGTAGTGATCAAGTCAAAGTTGTCAAGTTACAAACATTGAAGAGAGAATTTGAGAATTTAAAGATGCAAGATGCTGAAAGTGTGAGTACCTATTGTGTCAGAGTAAAAGATGTGGTCAATAAGATGGCTAAACTTGGTGAAATTATGAACAATGAGGTTGTGATCAAAAAGGTGTTGAGGACTCTCACACCAAGGTGGAACCATGTTGCCATAATCATAGAAGAAAGCAATAATTTGTCTACCCTTCAATTTGATCATCTAGTTGGATCTTTGATGTCTCATGAAGCAAGATTGAGAGATTCATTTGGAGAAAGTGATGAGAAAGCTTTTTCCTCCAAATTACAAATCACAAAGAATGAAGATGCCAATAGTAGCATCAAAAGTAATCAAGGCCAAGGTAGAGGTCAAAATCAGAATTACTTAAGAGGAAATAGAGGCAGAGGTGGTTTTCAAGGAAGAGGTGGTTTCAGAGGAAGAGGTAGAGGCCGATTTGATAAAATAAATATCCAGTGTTATCATTGTAATAGGTATGGCCACTTTAATTATGAGTGTAGATTAAAAGAATGTAATAATAGTAAAAGCATTCATTATGCTCAAGAAGGTGATGAGACTCCTCCAGATAATTTATTTTTATCTTATGACAAAGGTAAAAATATTTATAAATATGTTTGGTATTTAGATTCGGGATGTTCTAACCACATGTCAGGGAATGAAAAACTTTTTTCTATAATGGATAAAAGTTTTAAATCCAAGATCTAACTTGGTGATGACAAATCATTGGAGGTTACTTCAAAAGGAGCTATGGAAGTCCATACAAAAGAAGGTATGAAGAGTGTTAAAGACATTTATTACACTCAAAATTTAAAGCATAATTTGTTGAGTATTGGACAATTATGTGAGAATAATTATAAAGTTTTATTTGAAAATCAACAATGTACAATTTATGATAAGAATCAAGGAAATAAGGTGGTAACAGTTGTGCCTATGACAAAGAATAGGATATTTCCATTTAAGTTTGATGAACATAACAAGAACCTTGTCAATATGGCATATGAGGATACAAGTTGGTTGTGGCATCTCAGGTATGGGAATTTAAATTTTCATAGTTTGAAGATTCTATCATAAAAGCATTAGTTTTCTAGTTTACCTAAGGTTGAAGAGCACAAGGAATTTTGTGAAGGATGTGCTAAAGGAAAACATGCAAGAGAGAAATTTCCAAAAGGAAATTCATGGAGGGCCCATTATCCACTCCAGTTAGTTCATTCAGACATTTGTGGTCCTATGTAGACAAAGAGTTTGGGTAAGTCATCATATTTCATTACTTTTATTGATGATTACTCACTACAGTGTTGGGTTTATTTTTTGAAGACCAAAGGTGAAGCTCTTGAGACATTCAAGAGGTTTAGAGCCCTTGTAGAAAACAACAAAGGGTGCAAAATCAAATGCTTAAGGATTGATCGTGGAGGAGAATTTTTTTCAAAATCCTTTCAAGGTTATTGTGATATGCATGGCATTAGAAGACAACTCACCATTTAATACACACCTCAACAAAATGTTGTAGCTGAAAGGAAGAATCGTACAATGGTGGAAATGGCATGAAGCATGCTACAAACAAAGGGATTAAGTAATTTTTTTTTGGGAGATGCAGTTGCTACAGTAGTATATATTCTCAATCGGAGTCCCACTAGTCCACTTGACAGGATGACTCCGTATGAAGCCTGGTATGAGAAAAAGCCAAATGTTAATTATTTCAAAGTTTTTGGTTGCTTAGCCTATATTCATGTTCCTAATCAAAAGAGGCAAAAGTTAGATCCCAAAAGTGAGTCATGTATTTTTTTTGGATATAGTGAGGAAAGTAAGGCTTACATGTTATATAATCCTCTCACTAATAAGCTTATTGTGTCAAGAGATGTGATTTTTGATGAAGTGGGAGTTTATGGTCATCAAGAAGGCCATATGGAGAAGTCAAAATCTATTTTAAATGAAGTTATTATGGATGATATTGATCATGGGCAGCCCACTAATATTTCTATTCAAAGTGCTACAAATCCACCAAGTAACCCCTCATCTAGTTGTTCAATTCCAAGTGTAAGTTCAGATTCAAGTCCTAGTTCTGCAAGGAAGGTAAGAAGATTGAGTGACATTTATCAAAGGAGTTCAAATCAAGCACATGAAGAAAATCCAAGAGGTGAGACACTAAATTTTGCTTTACTTACCAAGGCTGATTTTGAACCATCATGTTTTGAAGATACATATATTAATGAGATTTGGATGCAAGCAATGCAAGAAGAGATGGATTCTATTCACAGGAATGACACTTGGGAGCTTACAAAGCTTCCACATGAAAAGAAGAAGATTGGCACCAAATGGGTCTACAAGACTAAGTGTAATAGTGATGGAAGTGTTGAAAGGCATAAGGCAAGATTAGTTGCTAAAGGCTTCACATAAAAGTATGGCATTGATTATGAAGAGACATTTACACCAATAGCAAGACAAGAGACCACTAGAATGTTGATTTCATTAGCAGCTCAAAAGAATTGGAGCATCCATCATATGGATGTGAAAAGTGACTTCTTGAATGGGTACTTAGAAGAAGAAGTATATGTGGAATAGCCACAAGGTTTTGAAGTGCAAGGAAAATAAAATCATGTCTACAAGTTAAAGAAGGCTTTGTATGGCCTCAAACAAGGACTAAGAGCATGGTATGCTAGGATTGATGGATATTTTCAAGAGAATAGCTTTCAAAGAAGTAAGAGTGAACCTACCCTTTACTAAAAATAAAAAATTAATGATATTCTGATTGTAATTTTGTATGTTGATGACTTGTTGTATATGAGTAGCAATTCTATGATGAAGGATGAATTCAAAGTTTTCACGATGAATGAATTTGAGATGAAAGATTAGGCCTTATGAAATATTTTTTAGAAATGGAGATTTATCAAAGGGAGAATAAAATTTTCATTTGTCAAACAAAGTATGCTAAAGATATATTGAAGAAATTTGATATGGTTGATTGTAAACTAGTCTCCACTCCAGTTGTTCATGGAGTTGTGTTGTGTAGAGATGATGGTGCTAAAAGAGTTGATGAGAAAGCATATAGAAGTGTTGTTGGAAGCTTAATATTTCTAACTCACACAAGACCTGATATTGCTTATTCAATTTCACTTATTTCAAGGTACATGACAGAGCCATCAGATATACATATGAAGGCAGCCAATAGAATTTTGAGGTATGTGAAAGGCACTCTAGATTTTGGTATTCGTTACTACACTTTTAAAAGGTTCTATCTTGTTAGTTTTAGTGATTTTGATTGGGGAGATAGCTTGGATGATCGAAAGTCAACATCTAGGAATTGTTTTTCTTTTGGTTTTGGTTTGATTACTTAGAGCTCAAAGAAACAAAGTATAGTTACCCTTTCTTCTACAGAAGCAGGGTATGTTGCAGTCACTTCAGTAGGTACACAAGCATTATGGTTAGAAAACTTCTTGAAGAAATTGGAGAGATTCAAGTTCAGCCCATAGTTATTTTTTTGATAATATTATTGCTATTAAATTGGCCAAGAATCTAGTCCATTACAGTAGGACAAAACATTTTGATTTAAAGCATCATTTTATCCGAGATTTAGTGCAAATGAAGGTAGTAGAATTGAAATACATCAACACTAGAGAACAATTGGTAGATATCTTCATGAAATCAGTTGCAACAGATCAGTTTTTGACCCTCATAGATCAAATTGTGAGCCCGCTCAGCATCAAGGGGGATTATGTTGAAAAGTGATGCTGAAGTGCAGTTCACTCAGTTCTATTTTTATACTATTAGTGTAAATTTAGTTTGCATGAATAGTTTTTTGTGGAGCCAAATTTAGATAGTTAGTTAATTTTTAGTTAATATATTTTTTAGAAAAAATAAAGCCTTAGAAAGGCTAGAGTTAGTTTTAGTTGCTATTACATTCAAATTATTATTTAGATAAATTTAAAATATTTTATTCAATAATTAGAAAAGCATGTTCACATGAAATTCTATTAATACATTGTAATTGATCTTTATTTTCAAGAAGAAGAAGGAGAATGATTCTAATTTTTTGAAGAAGTATTTTTTATTTTTGCAACTCTTATCTCTTCTGTATTATGAATATTGCATATATTTGACTATGATTTAATTTTATTTAAAAATTCTACAGTTTGATTCTTCAAACAATAAGCTCCTCTGGGTCAATGATATTTTATAGCTATATGCCCTTTTTTTAGCATATGAGTTTGTGTTCTAAATTAAACCACCTTCATTATGGCGTTAAATTAAATAGGCGATTGAACCCAAGATAGACTCGGGTCTATTGGCAGATTTGTGAGACTTGCTACACAACGTTCTCCACGTGCTACGCAGATTCTTCCATGCTCAAGTTGCTTAAAATAGGGCTTATTTAGGATCAAACATAGCTTTGCTCACCCTTGATGGTGGCTATTAATTAGGCCTTTAGGCTTATCTTAACAGTGAGCCCTCTATAGCGAGCTCCTCCAACCGAGCTTCCTTTTGCAACAATCAGACAAATAAAAATGTGTTTTCTATTAGAAACTGAAGTTAGTAGGAGAGAATTTCTCCACTTGATGTTTAACTACCTCCCTCAGCTTCTCATGCATGCAAAATAGTTTTAGATTAGTTAGAGAATTTGTTTTAGTTTCAGTTTGCATGCAAAGACTAAAATTAATCTTCAGTTTGCTTTTCTAATTATTGTTTATTTTCAAATCTATTTAAGAGACCCATGGGCATAGATTTGTAATTGAAAAAAGATCAAGAAGATCAGCAAGATCAAGAAAATCAATAAAATCTTGTTTTTTCCATTGCTATAGCAATCTGAGTGTGTTTTTATTTTCTATTTTTATGCTTAGTTTTGCTAAAAAAATTGGTATCAGAGCCAGCCAATTACCTGGGAGATGCCTGCTTGGAGAATTCGATGAAGGAGCAAGGTAAGAGAGCATAGCTGAAGTGGGGTTGTCCAAGCGCCTAGGCAGAATGCAAAGTCTGAGGCACAGTCAACCTAGGTAGATTGCAGGTTTGAAAGCATAGACCTAGCTCGCGTGGATGCAGCAGCAACAGTTTGGCGTGAGGGGGAGCGACAAGTCATAGGTGAGTGCACACAGTCAACCTCAGGCAAATCAAAATAGTCAACAAGGAAGAGAAGAGGAAGCATAGTCTTTTGTTGGAGTGTACAACTGGTAGAAGGAAGAAAGGGCTGTTGCGCACCAGCCGTGCATGCTGAATTGGCAGACAAGTGGTTCGGTCACACAATAAACTCAGGCCATACTTCAAGGTAGCTTCCTTATTAGTCTTTGGCCTATTGACCATATCCATATGGCTGCCCATAAATGATAGAATTCTTTTTTGAGAGCCATAGCAATTTCCAAAGAGGACAATTAAATTATTAAAAAAAACACACAGAAGCTTTTTGATCACTCGAGCGGGTATTTCTACAGGGCTCCTTCACAGATAAGTTGCAGCCATTTATAGCTAAGGAGAAGCACAATGAATAAGTGCACTTTAACCCTCCTTGCAGCCATTTTTCATTGTCATCTTTTAGCTTGAGACATGGCAACGAATAACAGTATTTCTCAGCCTCAAATTCCATTTTTTAATGGTAAGAATTACAATTTTTGGGCAATTAAGATGAGAACATTGTTTTTCTCACAAGATGTTTGGGATTTGGTAGAGAATGGTTTTGTAGAACCACAAGATGAGGCTGCCCATCAGGCATTAACTCGAGCACAAAAAGAAGAGCTTAAAGAGAATAAGAAAAAATATGCAAAATCTTTATTTCTAATCCAACAGGCATTGGATGAATCTATTTTTTCCAGAGTTGCAGCAGCAACGAGATCCAGATCGGCATGTAAAATCTTGGAGACTACCTATAAAGGTAATACAAAGGTAAAAATTGCTAAATTGCAATCTCTTAGGAGAAGTTTTAAAAATTTGCAAATGAATGATTCAGATTCAATAAACCAGTTTATGGGTCAAGTATTGAATATAGTGAATCAAATTAGATCTAATGGAGAAACTATAATGGATCAAAAGATCATAGAAAAAATACTCAGGAGTTTAACAGCAAATTTGATGCAATAGTTGTAGCTATTAAGGAAACCAAGGATTTGGAACAGTTATCAGTAGATGAGTTAATGGGTTCTTTGTTAACACATGAATCTAGAATGAATAGGAATAACTATACTTCTCATGAGAATACATTCAAGTCTCAGGTATCATTTGGCAGAGGAAGAGCAAGGTCAAACTTCAGAGGAAGAGGCAGAGGCAGAAATGGAAGGAACAATCTAGATCAAGGTGAAAACAGTAATCAAAACTACAACAATAGAGGACGTGGCAATAATCACTTCTAGCAAAGTTCACAGAGGTTTGATAAATCTAACATTCAATGTTATTATTGCAAAAAATATGGACATTATGCAAGTGAATGAAATGTGGACAAGCAGAATGCTAGTTATACAAATGAATCTAGTTCTAATCTTGGAAGCTTATTTCTCACTTGTCATGTTACTCAAGAAAATGCTAGAGATATTTGGTTCTTAGATAGTGGATGCAGTAATCATATGACAAGGAGTAAAGAATTCTTTGCTAGTCTTGATGATTCTATAAAATCTGAAGTGAAATTAGGAAATGATAACAAAGTGGATGTAATGGGTAAAGGTGTAATAAATGTTTTGGCAAAAAATAGTGAAAGAAGGTTTATACCTGATGTTTATTTTGTGCCTGGACTAAAGCATAATCTTATGAGTATTGGACAGTTAATACATAAAGGTTATAGAGTATCCTTTATGGATAATGTTTGCACAATACTAGACAAGTTTCCAAATGATAGGTTGATAGGAAAAGTGGAGATGACCAAGAATCAGATGTTCCCTCTTCGAATTCAGTGCATCCAAGGAGAAGAGGAAGCCCACTTCAAAACCATGCATCTAGACCAATCATGGCTATGGAACTTAAGTTATGGACATTTACATTTTGGAGGTTTGAATTTGGTACAAAATAAAAATATGGTGAAGGGATTACCACCAATAGAACAGCTAGGAAGTTCATGTGAAATTTGCATTCTAGCAAAATAGCATAGAGAGAGCTTTCCAGTAGGAGCCTCATATAGAGCAAAGGTACTATTAGAACTAGTCCATAGTGATTTATGTGGACCAATGCAAATTCCATCATTTGGAGGTAGTTCTTATTTTCTAACCTTCATTGATGACTTTAGCAGAAAGACGTGGATATATTTTCTCAAAAATAAGTTTGAAGCCTTTGGAAAGTTTAAAGAATTCAAGGCTATGGTTGAAAAGCAGAGTGGCCTTTACATCAAGGTACTTATATCATATAGAGGAGGTGAATATATGTCTAATGAATTTCATTTTTTTGCAGATATCATGGCATGAAAAGGTAACTAACTACAAGATACACACCACAGCAAAATGGTGTAGTAGAAAGAAAGAATAGAACAATCATGGAGATGGCTAGAAGCATGTTGATGGCCAAACATTTGTCAAATGAATATTGGGTAGAAGTAGTAGCATGTGCAGTATATATTCTGAATAGAAGCCCAACAAAGAGTGTCAGAGATCGAATTCCACAAGAAGCTTGGAGTGGTAAGAAGCATAGTGTACATCATTTCAAAAAAATTGGTTGTATTGCATATTCTCTTATACCATCTAAATTGAGAATAAAACTTGATGATAGAGGTGAGAAATGCATTTTTATTGGCTATAGTGAAGAATCAAAGGCTTATAAGTTGTATAACCCCATTTTAAAGCAAGTGATTATTAGCAGAGATGTTGAATTTAAGGAAGAAGAAGCATGGGATGGTAGCACCATCACAATTGGAATGTCGATTCCACAAAATGAAGAAGAATCTGAAGAACAAAATTTGCAAGGTGATCAATCCTCTCCACAAGCAAGAACAAGCACTCCAATAAGAACACCTAGAAGCTTAGAACAAGGTGAATCATCTGGTCATGCATGTCATCCTACTCCAAATTCACAAGTAAGTGATGAATCAAATCCAACTCTTGCTACTTTAAGATCAAGATTTAAAGGTAAGAATTTGAGAAACTTGAATGAGATTTATAATCAAGAAGAAGAGAAGTTAGATTTGTGTTCAAATTTTGCTCTTTTCTCTCATGATCCTATGTATTATGAAGAAGCAGTTAATGAGGAACATTAGATAAAAGTAATGGATGAAGAGATGAATGCTATTGAAAGAAATCAAACATGGGATCTAACTAATCTACCTGAAGGTAAGGATTGCATAAGATTCAAATGGGTTTATAAGACCAAATTTGATGCAGAAGGAAATGTTGAAAAGCACAAGGCAAGGTTAGTAGCAAAAGGTTTTGCACAAGAACATGGAATTGACTATAATGAAACATTTGCTCCAGTTGCTAGACTTGATACTATTAGAATGGTTTTATCAATAACTGCTCAAAATAATTGGAATGTATATCAAACGGATGTCAAATCAGCCTTCTTGAATGGTTTCCTAGTTGAAAAAGTGTATGTGAAATAGCCACCAAGTTATGAAGTGCATGGACATGAAGAAAAAGTCTACAGATTGAAGAAGGCCCTTTATGGTCTCAAGCAAGCACCAAGAGCATGGTATAGTAGGATTGATTCATACATGACAAATAATGGATTCAGCAGAAGAAATAGTGAGCCTACATTATACACAAAAATCAACAAGGCAGGTCAGATTTTGGAAGGCCCTTTATGGTCTCAAGCAAGCACCAAGAGCATGGTATAATAGGATTGATTCATACATGATAAACAATGGATTAAGTAGAAGCAATAGTGAGCCTACATTATACACAAAAATCAACAAAGCAAGTCAGATTTTGATTGTGTGTTTGTATGTTGATGATTTGATTTTCACTGGAAATGTGTCTGTAGACACATTTAAATTAGCAATGAAGAAAGAATTTGAAATGACAGATTTGAGATTAATGAAGTATTTTTTGGGCATAGCAGTTGTACAATCAGAGAATGGAATTTTTATTTATCAAACTAAATATGCAAAGGATGTGTTAAGGAGGTTTAAGATGCTGAATTGTAAAAAAGCACCTACACCAGTTGCTACAGGGACCAAAATTAGAAAAGAAGACAAAGGGTCTAATGTTGATTTTACAACATTCAAAAGACTAGTTGGCAGTTTGATGTATCTTACATCTATAAGACTAGATATCATGTATGGGGTCAGTTTAATCTCTAGATTCATGGAGTCACCAAAAGACTCACATTGGCAAGTTGGAAAAAAGATATTGAGATATGTGGCAGGAACAACAGAATATGGAATTTTATATTCCATAACTAAAAATTTTAGTTTGATTGGTTATACTGATAGTGATTTTGCATGTAGCATTGATGATAAGAAGAGTACTTCTGGACATGCCTTTCTTTTAGGAATAGGTGTGGTCACATGGGCATCCAAAAAGCAACCTATAGTGACACTTTCATCAGCTAAAGCAGAGTATGTAGCAGCCACATCAGCAGCATGTCAAGCAACTTGGATGAGAAGAATATTGATAGATTTACCACAATCACAGAAGGAGTCAACACCAATCTTTTGTGACAACAAATCAACAATTGCATTATCAAAAAATCATTTTTTTCATAAGAGGAGCAAGCACATTGATACAAGATTTTATTTTATTAGAGAGTTAGTGAACAATGGATAAATCCATTTGAAATTCTGCAGGTCTGAAGATCAATTGGCAGATATATTCACAAAGGCATTAGCAAATGAGACCTTTGATTATCTAAGACAAAATTTAGGCATTGTAAACGCTGAAGTAGCTACTAGTTAAAATTAAGGGGGAGTGTTAGAAACTGAAGTTAACAAGAGATAATTTATCCACTTGATGTTTAACTGCCTCCCTCAGCTTCTCATGCATGCACAACAATTTTAGATTAGATAGAGAATTTGTTTTAGTTTTAGTTTGCATGCAAAGACTAAAATTAGTCTTCAATTTGCTTTTCTAATTATTGTTTGTTTTCAAATCTATTTAAGATACCCATGGGCATAGCTTTGTAATTGCAAAAAGATCAAGAAGATCAGCAAGATCAAGAAAATCAATAAAATCTTATTTTTTCCATTGTTGTAGCAATCTGAGTGTGTTTTTATTGTCTATTTTTATGCTTAGTTTTGCTAACATTTATTGCAACCTTTTTTCATTAATTTCCTCACTAATTGATGCAATCTCCTCACACCAGACTACTGTGTGGTCACTTTTGTAGGTTTAGCTTACCTCATGAGATGGCATCTCAAGACTTCTGATTTGTCAGTTGTTGCGCAGGCTGTAGGACTCTTTTTCTCAGGTTTGCAAATAGCTTCTCTAGCTACTACATAGGACTCTTTCCAACGTCGACTACGCCTTCTTTTCTACCATGATCTGCTATGCTGATTAGAATTTCCAAGCTCTGAGTGCTGCGTCAATCTCCTTTTCCACGCTTCCGGTTGTTGCTCCTTTTTTGATTGCTCTGATACCCGAGTTGTTAGAAAAACTAAATTATTTTTCAATGAATAAAATCAAATTATACACCTATAATTTATACAATTCTATTTGCTAAAAAATATGATAACTACCTCTTGCCATAAGAGGGATCGAAGACTCCAGAGAAAACTAAATATAATGTAATAATTAATCCTACGAAATCTAGAAGCTGCTAGCTGTTAAGTAGCTGCGCTGTTAGAAAATATATTAATAAGAGTCTAATTATAACCAAAGATCCATATGCACAAAATACACATTAATAATATATAAAATATATAGTGTTATATCAAAATGAGGTGTCTCCATATAAAAGGGCCTAGTTTAAAGAGAGCGATCTCTCTTTCTATTGCTCATTTTAAATACTAGAGAAATAAAACCTATTGTGAATGGATATGTAAGCACTTAATAAGTCAAATGGTTTAAGATAATATCATTGAAATTCACTTTACTATTTATATTTTAAGAATCTTGAGAAATGGTTTTGATTTTATTTTGCAAGTCTTGTAATATATGAATCATAGTAGCCATTTTGATATTTGGATTAAAAATAGAATTAACATAATTTATAATAGTAAAAGATGTATAACATGTCAATAAACTTGAGGAACATTATAACGTAGAGGTGGTTGAAAATTAGGAGGAATCATATGAACATATTGAAATATTGGAGGAGCTAGAAATATGTTTAAAAATAATAGCATTTTAAAAATTATAAGAAGAATGGGAAAGAATTAAAAAAAACACTAGAAAAAATATATAATTTAGCATTAGTAAGGTTGGAAAAAAAAATTAAAATGACTACATGAGAAGGCATACATTGTAACTCTTGAATTATATTAGTTATAATAGAATCTTTTGAAATAAAATCTATGAATGTAGAAGTATAATTATAATTATGAGCACTAATATATATTCATTATTTACCTTAGAGGATTATTTTATAATTCTAAACTTATTTTGAGCTTCTTGATTGGAAAATATATTTGATTAGAATCTATGTTTTGGATTACAATTTCTTTCATCAATCCAACTATTTCATTAGTGTTTTCCATGATATGTTTTTAAAAATGTGTAATACTTTCATCTCTATGTTGTTTATCTAAATAAGTTTGTTAATTATGATCTACTTCACATACATTATCAATTTGAGGTCTATTCACAATGTTATCATTCAAATACTCATCATTCTCTATCGCATTCAACATGAACTACAAATTTTAGAGCAACACTAAATTTATGTTCAATTTTATTTTTATTTTCAAAATAGAAAAAGATGCTTAATATAATTAATAGATTTTTTTAATCAATCCTAATACTCTTCTTAGTTGGATCCTTAATTTTAGTCAATTTTATGATGTAAATTAAGATAGAACCTTAAATATACATGTTATACAAATACCTATGAGTGTGAAATACTTTCCAAAAAAAAATAATAAGGTTTAGAATTGAATAAAATGAAGTTACAATTATTATATCTAAGAGTGTGCAACAGAATAAATTTTAAAAAATAATACAAATTCATATTTTGCTTAACATGAAGCAAGTTCTGATCCTAGAAGGGGTGTAATAGAACATAGATTCACAAAAAAGTAATAACTAAGGTTGCATGCAAGGCAATGCAGAATCACCAAACTGTAATATGGATAAACAAATTTACTTTGAATAACAACATAAATACTCTATTAATTTTTAATAGAATAAATAATATATGTCGATCAATAATCAAGCCTAATGAATTAATTCCTAAAGTAGAGAAAAGAGGTGATATGAAAGGTTTAGGCTTATTTGATTTGGTGATATTCATCAAGATTTGAAAGTGAAAATGCATGTTTAACAATCATGCAAAGCTAACCAAAATTTCACCTGAGTATTATGGGCACTATCAAGGCTTGTAGAAGATCAATAGTGTAGCATAAAAACTAGAATTACCTCATTCAACAAAAATACATCTTGTCCTAGTCCATGTTTCCTTCTTGAATAAGGTTATTGGTTAAAGAGTTTCAACTCAGATAAAGTTAAATAGTTTGATGAGGAGGTTAAACTCATTTTTTAACCTAAATAAATCCTTGAAACACACACAAAAAGTTTTTGGATGAGGGTGTTTATACAATATCTGATCGGTAAAAGAATCAAACTAATAAAAATATGACAAAGGAAGATAAAACATTTTAGAACATTGGAGATGATAGAAGATTTGTGCAAAGCAGAAACACTACAATCATCAGAAGCATGATTAAACATAGAATTATTTCTTTCTTTTCAAATCTAGAAGACTGTATTTGAAGGGCATCATAGGTTTGTCTCTAAGGAGGATATGTTGCCAATAGAAGAATTCAGGCTGGAAAAGCCATTAAAGTGGTTATGGAGCTTGGACATCTTTAGGATCTCCTCTCCCATTAGGGAGATGCTCCTTGTGCTATGGCTCGGGTTCTACCTTCTTCGCCCAAGGATCCTAGATTGGATGATAGAGTGTCTCGACTGCCTCATGATGGGCATCATTGTAGTCATTCCAGGTACCACTCACATAGCGACAACATGTACTAACGTATTTCCCCTCCTAGGTAGTAGCAAGGGTGGTAGCCACCACCTCTTTCCCCTACTAGGTAGGATGGCTAGGGTGCTTCTCTTCCTCCTATGTGCCCAAATGCTTGGGGGTGCCACCTAAAAGCTGAACGGATATGTTGGATAAGTTTCATAGGCTTTCTTTGGTCATTTCACCCACTCATACACAAGCAAAAGATGATGGCATGGAAACTGCCCAAGTTATTGGTTGGAAGCCTATTCCAGATGGTAATGGCTTGCCAAGTTCAGGGTGGGGTCCTAATGATATGGATCCTCCGTCTTACAGCCTTGCTCTTGCTGCATAAAAAATATCTTGTTTAATGACTTTGTGAACTGTTTCTAAGCTTTACCTAAATTTGATACTTTCAATTTTACTCCTAAACTCTACCTAATATAACATGATGTGCTTTCATACAACTTTTTTTTATGAATTATTTATATATTTTTTTAATTAATATATGAGTATTTTTTTATTTTTTATTTTTTTTAAACATTTTTAAAAAATCACTTAAAAATCATCATGATGTAAAATTTTACTTATATACTTAAAAATAAATTGAATTGACATTATCACTATACTGACATCGAAAGCAACACCTAAGAAGATCATATGGTCAAGAGACCCAAGAATGTACCAATAGTGCATACAATTTATATAAAGTTGGGAGGACACTCGAACTCAGCTCTTTACAAAATACCAACAAAAAGAAACTTCGAAATTTATATGAAAGAAACATCACCCTAAAATGTAGCTCAATTCCAACCTACTCACATGACCCTAGAGCAATGGAAACTGAATATCAAGGCTTATCCTCGTTGAGCAAAGCTATGGATGTTAAGGCAGGCGTGGATACATATTTCTTTGCTTTGTATTTATACCACCGAGCGCATGCTATGAAGTAGACATAATTCAGCACCCCCATTCCACACAGAAGGGCGTAAAAGTAATCAAGACGACTCCGATCAAGATTGTTGGTAAGCCAATCGCTATTTTTATGAACCACACTCACCAACAAACTGCTCAAATAGAACCCCACCGCACCACTCGCAGCTGCTAAGCCTGTGGCCGTGCTGCGTACTGTTTCTGGAAATTCCCCGTAAAAGAACTCGATCCACCCTACCACCTGAAACGGCTCGGCCAACCCCGTTATCACATATTGAGGAATCAACCACAAGGCCGGCATTGCATCAGCTTGGTTCAGACGTTTTCTTTCGACCATGGCGGCTACTCCCAATCCCACCAGGCTGATAAACATGCCTGTTCCTATTCTTTGCAGCTGTGTTATTCTTATTCCTTTACCAGCAGCCAAGGGTACTATCACTTTGTCATAGATGGCCAGCAACAGTGCCGAAGACAAGAGAGCAAACACCATAAATGAGGCAGCGGGTATTTGGAAATGGGAGCCCACATACCTGTCCATTTTTAGGGCCTGCAACACCGAGAATGTCGTCTGCTGGGAAACCATAATACTGGGGATGACTCCACAGGACCAGATTGGTAGTGTTTTTAGAATGGATTTGAGCTCCTCTACTTGCTCAACGCTGCACAGCCTCCACGGGTTCGGATTTATTTGCCCGACTGAATCTGACGCGGGAAAATCCTGGGGTGTTTTTATGGCAGCCTTGTTCAAAAACCTGAGCTCCTGCGTGAGAGGTAGCCTTGCAGACTCCGTTAATCCTCCATCGTGTAAATCCTCAGCATTGGAAGGCAATTCGAGATGCCTTTTTCTAACACACGCCACTACTACTTGTGCCAGCCCTGTGAATGGGCTACCCTCTGGACTGATACGATTGTACAACTTTGTCCCGGAGAAGAAAAATAGCATGGATATCCCTGTCAGGAAGGCACAAAGCCCAAACCCCCACGCCCATCTCACACTTGCTTCAATATACACAATTACAGTTGAGGCTATCAGGATTGCAATATACAGCACACAGTAATACCAGTTGAAGTAACTTTGAATCTGTCTCGTTCCTTTCGCAAACTGATCTGCTCCAAAAGCCCCTGAATTGTACCTTACCGCTGCCGATGCTGCAATTGTCAAGGCGAAGTAAAGGAACAGAACTGCATACTGTCCTGTGGTTGGGCCATGGCAGCTTCCTGCAACTTGTAGCTGGCGGCTACAAGGACGTGGCCTTAAGGGATCTACAATGGCCGTCAGCATTAGAAAAATCATGGCCTGAAATAAAAGCAGGATTAGAAAGAGAAAAAACATCAAATCGAGCACATCCATGGAGCGAATTATAAGCTGAAAATAGCCCATGCAATGTTAGGAAGCACGCACGAGTAATGATAGAACTGAACCAATAGAAATTGCCAAAAAACGACCCAGATATGCATCTGCAAGAAAAGCTCCCATCAATGGAGAAAGTTCGTTTCCTCCATTAGATATGTTGAAGATATGCGTGGCTTCAATATTTTTTATGTTGAACTGCGTTGTTAAATAAACAATCATATTTGCAGACAAGCCTGTGATTGCTATTGCACCGCATAGCTCGTTTCCTGCATAAAATCAAAAACAACAAATTAACATAAATCTTTATTCAAGTGAGGTGAATTTTCTGGGCATCACATTTGTCCCTCTTGGTTCAAAACGAAACGTTGATAATAATATGGAATAGATCGCAACATCTTCAATTAATAATATTAATTGAAGACAAATTATCCAGAAAAACAAAAATACAAATAAACTATTTAAATTTTAAACAAAATGATAATAAATTGAAGTACCAATTATAAAAGGAAAAGTTTTCCATCCTCCGCTTCGACCCCCCTTCTTTACATTACCAGAACTGGAATGTTCCTCAAAATCCTCCTCGACTTTTTCACGAGCAGCTAACACAGGATTTGCAGGATGAGTAAGGGAAGGAATTATATTGGCAAGTTCATCAATCGTCTGTTTTCCATGAACACCCATCTCAAGCGTGTGCTCTGCCACTGCCACTGCCACCAACTTCATATTGCCCAATGCCGCTGAATATTGTATTGCAGCAATTCTGATATTTATTTTTTGGGTTCCACAAATAAAGACAAAATATTACAAATAATTTTTTAGAAAACTGTGACAAGATTTTTGATAACGTGATCCTGACAAAATATTCCTACCAAGATGGGCCGACACGATATATATTTTTTCAATTTGAAAATGCTGCAAATATCAATAAAAATAGAATACATGAACGTACAAATGATTTTGAATTTTGAAAATAATGCGTCCACTAAATTTTTGGTATGAAAATATTTGCGGACGGAGAACCACTCCGTGTCACAATCGGTTGGTGCTTGAATTTGCAATTATTTTTTAAAGGTGCAACTATTATAATCTTGACACAGAGATAAACAAAAGAAGGTATCCAACCACCATAAGGGCCAATGCTCAATGGAAAAGCATTATCCACTAGTGCATGAACTTTATTTTTTTTAATTAATTTAGTTTTCTCCCGAGGTAAGTTATTATGTTGGAGGTATTTTTATAGTGGCGTCAGTGTCGGAGATTTGTTTCATAGAAGATGAAAACTCTGAATTTGTCATTTATATCATATGGCATCCACTGATACATGGCAGTGGTTTTTGGAAAAGTGTTGTTTATTAGACGATTTATTTTTGCACTGGTTTGGAAGGCATGAACAGAGGTAGTGGAGATGTAATCAGAGGAGATGTTGACGGTGTTGCTCTTGGTAGATATAAGATCGAAAATAGAGCCGCCACTATCGAGAGAGTATGAAGGCAATGCAGTAAATCCAGGGTACTTGAGGGCAAGTGCCAAAGCGCTGAAAGAGGAAGGGCTATGGGCAAAGGTGGTGACAGTCTGCAGAGGATAAACGATGACTATGCACCGTCTATGGCAAATTGGTTGGAGGTTCACAAAAGTATTCTATGCATCATGAAGAGATTCTCAATGGTTGCGTTGTGAAGGCTAAAGATGGAGGAGGTGGAGTTTTCGTGAGAAAAGCCGCTACAACAAATAACATATTAAAATATATATATATATATATATATATATTATATATGATTCAATATAATATTAAATATATATTATATAATTGAATATAATATTAAAATACATACTATATAATATGATACAACATTAAATTATATACTATAAAATATAATATTTTATATTTATGTAAAAATATTTTAAAATATATATTATATAATCTAATATAATAGTAAAATGTATATTATATAATATACATTTTACTATTATATTAGATTATATAATATATATTTTAAAATATTTTTACATAAATATAAAATATTATATTTTATAGTATATAATTTAATGTTGTATCATATTATATAGTATGTATTTTAATATTATATTCAATTATATAATATATATTTAATATTATATTAAATCATATTTTATATATATATATATATATATATATATATATATATATATAATGTATTCAAATATAATATTAAAATATATATTATATGATCAAAATATAATATTAATATATATTATATAATATAATATAATATTAAATTATATATTATAAAATATAATAGGTATATATATATTATATAAAATATATCAGATTCAAATATATTATGTCATTAATATTTTACATATAAAAAAATGTTATCAAATATTATATAGTCAATAGCAATCATTCACTGTATTTTGGTTTCAGATGACTTTTTCCTTAACTGCACCCTATTGACCAATCATAATGACAGGTTGTCAGCACCATTTAATGTTTTTCGGTCATGTCATTAGGTAGTGAGTTATCTCTACAGGGAAAGGTGGTGGGTAATGTAAAGATCCTTCCCATTTGCCTTCATGTGATGCCACAAGCCACCTCGTTAAAGGTCCATCACAGTTGCCTCC